>MU855538.1:0-46781 GCA_033296695.1 Staphylotrichum tortipilum | reverse complement strand
GCTCAATCCCACCGTCCTTCACCTGGTCTGCTTCTCTCGCGGTGTCGTTGAATGTCGTCGGCCTCGTCGGGGTCCTTTTTTTTTTGCGGCGGCTGGAAGATGAAAACAAGGAGCCACATCGGAGTATGAATACTACTACTACTACTACTACCCATGGAATCACCGACCGACGGTAAGATCCATAGCGCCCTCGGCGGCATCCAGTACGTCAACGCGGCCGAGGGCCCGTCGCGTCACTGCCCAAAACGCTTGACCCAACCTGTCGGATTGCGGGGTATAATGTCCGATGGGGTATTCAAGAGCGGTGAGGTCGTCGGCCTCAGCAACGCCTTTTAGAGGGCCAGCCCCCGTCCGGCATGCGCCAGCTCGATCACATCCCCAGAGGCCCTGCTCGACCTCCCATTCGGCAGCTCGCCTGCCTTATCTTCCAGTTCGGGCACCGGCAGCTTGCCCTTTGGGTTTCCGGAGTCGTTATCCGAGCTCGCCGCTAACATCAAGGCTCCAGACGACCTGGTTCTACCCAGAAACGCACGTAGAGAGGTACGAGAAAGACAACTATATAGCCCTCTTCCCAGCCAAGGGGATTGAGAACGTCCCGGTGGTCAGACATCACCCCACGGAGGACGGCCTCGGCAATGATATGGGGGGGGAGGGGGGCGCTTCAGGGCGATGCACCGCCGACCTGGGTTGCCCTCTCCGTACGTGCAGCCGAGGAACGCCTCTCGATCAATGCCGCGTTAAAGTATATGGCTGAGATCCAGTTCGCGATACCTACTACCCTCCCTCCAGTTATCCGGGACATCACCAAGATGCCCGAAAGCAAAGGAGGTCAAGAAGACGCAGAGGGTAGAAAACAGCATAATGGCGACACAGAGTGCTTGAAAGAGGAAGCCAGAGAAGAATCTACGTCCGGAATGCAGGCTTATAATATATAGGCTCGTAGTCTCTCTCGCAAAAGACCAACACTGATACCAACTAGTTTATATAAATAACACGCGCGCCACCCACAGGGCGCGTCTCCGGCGCCAGCTGTGCACGACCAGTCGTTGACAACGGGGCACCGGGCTTGCTGCTTTCTCCCGCGACTCTCGATAGGGGCCCCGGCCCACGGAATAAGACGCTCATCTCCCACCGCCATGGCCAACAACGAACCGTTCGACCGACGCCCGCCATCCGCCGTGACGACCACGATACCCGCCGCTCTCCTCGCTCAGCGCCTGCCTTTCCACCCTGACATGCCGTGTTTGCCAGAGACACCGCGTAGCGCCAGCCATGGCGTTTCTCGGTGCTCTGGGCCGAGAACGTCGTCTGAATGTTGGCCTTTGCTTACCTCGACTAGGCTTGCGAAGCGTGCCGATCCCTCAAGGCAAAGTGCGATTGGCTCGCGCCATGCGAGAGCTGCACCAAGAACCATAGCCTTTGCAGATATAGAAACCGCTGACTGAACATGACATCCTCAACACTCTGACAGCGCTCTTCGAGGACATGGAGCAGCGCAAGACCAGGCTCGAGCGTTATATCTCCCGTGTGCCCCATGTGCCCGACTTCGGCAGGGCGCGGGAGTACCCCCGTGTCACACTGCAGATGAAGGATGTGTGGAGGTGACGATGGGAGGTAACAGTGTGCATTGCAGAGCTCCCTGACAAAGGAAAGCCAACGAGTGTGAGTGTAAATATAGTTATGGGGAGGTAGCTTTAGTTGGACAGGGCGGTTTGGGGCGGTGCTTGGATGAGTCCCCAAGATAGAGCTGCTGCGGTTGGTGGCCAATATTGGTAGACACATGGCTACCTTGATATTGATACACATGAATATCAGCACGTACCACTGCCTCACCACCTCATATCTTCCGGTGCTGGCTTGTTACCCACCGCGATGATGCAGCAAAGGGGAGCGAAGCCCCCGGCAGGCAGTTTTGGGGTGGGTGGGGCACTGGGTGGGTCCACCAGGGGCCCTGGGCCCAGCAACGGCAGCAACCAAAAAAGTTCAAACCCCACGAGCGGCTCGATCTCGAGGTGACACCACCATGGGAACGGCACTCGGCGACCAGCCGAGCAGCGGAGGACCAGGAATCTTGCGGCGACCAAGAGACACGGAACACGGGTTCTGACGCCCCCGCCCCGACATGCCCCAGTGGGGAGAACAATGACGCTTGGTTCCACGCCGCCGTGGAGAGCGTCGAGAGTGTCGAGAGCGTGCTCGCTGCTGCCCGGTCGCATCCCTCCACCACCACCCCAAGGACCCCGACTCGCCCGACTACTACAATTGCCACCGCTCCCAGCACTGCTGCCCTATGCGCCCGGGAGCCCGTGCCGCCCCGGCTACTGCTGCTTCTCTCGCGCCCACTCCACCACCGCCGCCGCCAACCCTCCCGTCCCGCCCGAGAATGGCCCCTCCTCAGATCACGACTGCCCTCCACCCCGCCCTGCCCTCGGCGGCGGGGATCCCTCCCTGCTGATCGACCGCCTCCGCCTTGTCCCGGTGCGTCGTCATGGCGCGGGCCACTCAGCCGTCGTCGCGCCCCTCGACCTCTATCCAAATCCGCGCGAGTTGCACAACGCGCTGGTCCAGAAACACCGCGAGCTCACCCAACAGGCCCGGGCCGAACAGCATTGGAGGCGGACGCTCCAACCCGGCGACTGGCGAGTCATTCTTCAGAATCTCATGACATCGAGCCCCATCCGGGAGGAGCACCGTGATGGAGTCAAGGTCATCGTCCCGAGCCACTCGGTCGCCGCCCTCCTCTTCGACTTCCAGGACAACTTGTGGAACATCAAATCGAGGTCCAAGTGCGACTTGACGCTGTACCAGCCTGCAGCCGAGCATGGGGCCGGCGTGGTGAATGCTGCCTCCAAGGAGGGCACCGGCGAGGCGACCGACGCACAGCCGTACATAATAGTCAGCGGTCAGCCAGCCGCCATCGGCGCTGCCGCTGATGCCATACTCAAGGTCGTCGGACGCGCCACCGTCGTGACCACGGCCGCAGCGCCCGAGGTGGTCCCTCGTGGCAAGCAAGCAGCCCCGCCTCCGACCGGAGACTCGGCCGCTCCGTTATTCACCGCGACTCCCGTCTCCCACTACCCAATGTCGGCCCCATGCACGCCCTACAGGCTGACCAAGAGAGCCGACGAGATTCCACGGCCTCAGATGTGGACCATGGAGATATTTCAGCTCTACGTTGCCGCCCTCGTCATGGGCCGCCCACACGGGGGCTACGCAGAGAGGCAGTACGCCGGCAGGATCGACAACCACCAGGACACGGTCGTGCGGCTGCTGGATGCTGTCTTCAACGATCCCGCTGCGTCCGCCGCCATCACCATTCCGGCCCTCAAGCTCGCCCTGTCGTATCTGGTCCGGTCCGGCGAGACCTTCGCCAGCCATGCCCGGGCACTGGTCGGACGCGTCATCAGGCTCGGCCTGCGCCTGGATACCGAGGTCTACAACATGCTGGCCGAGACTTCGGTCAAGACCCGGAACCTGCTTGCCTTCCAGCACACCACCAACCAGATGCTGGCTCGTGGCCACAAACCAGACTTGCGGACCTGGCTCCTCTTCCTCCGCATTATCCAGGCCGAGGAGGTCAAGCGATATATCATCCACTCGATGCACAGCAAGAACTACTTTGTGGACCCGCGTGCGGTGAATTCCGTGGCGGCTCAGATGGCTGACCACGATATTTACCGCGCCATCCAGCTCGGCCAGGACGTCGACGCTTTCCTCACTGAGCTGCGTGAGCTGTACGGGCCCCAGTGGCGCCTCCGCGAACGCCACGCCAACAGATACCTAGACATCCTGGGTCGCTATGGCAAATTCGACGACTGCAAGACGCTCCTCGAGCACATGTTTGAGCCCGACCAGCGCAAGCCAGATACCGTCTCGCTCAACACGGTCCTGTCGCACTGCAAGACCTTCCGCAAGGTCGACCTTGCGATTGACTTTGTTCGCCTGTTTGACAAGCAAGGCCTCCGTGTGGCGGACAAGGTCACGATCCACTTGCTCTTGGAAATGGCGCGGAGGTTGAGGAAGCCCCATCTGTTGGGCGCCGTCTGGCGGTACGGTCATTTTCTTGAGCTGACGGGTCCCCGCACCGAACACCGCGGGCTGGAGTTGTTGCGGGACGGGCCCGACAGGGAGCGGCACGTCCTACGGCTCACCGACCGAGTCCGGTCGTTGTGGGAACGCCCCAGGGATGACGGACTCACCAAGGGCGAGTTTGTCACCAATCTTTTGCTGTGTGACTACCTCGAATCCCGCATCGCTGAGGTTGGGGCGCAAAGGGGGGAGAAGTCGAGCTTGGCAATGACAGACGAGCCATCAGATTTAGCTGCGTCTTCGCCTGGCGCCTCCCTGGAAACCAGCCCTGCAGGGACCGGCCCCCTTCCGCCCGCGGTCGACCTGGTTTGCCAACAGAACATTTCCCTTTTCACCCAGCAGAATTACTACGAGTTTTCCAAATGGGTCTGCCGTAGGGCCAAGCGTTACGAGCCGGCCATTCCCTTGGGCGAGTTTTTGCATGCGGCACTCGCGCGCGACCGGAGCCTGCACGAATTAGCGCACATGGACAGGTCGTCGGGACCTCGAGAGGAGGGGGTCGAGTTGGATCCCGTGAGGTTACCGCTCAGGAGAGTGACTCGGAGGAGGCCCGGCGTGGATCTATCAGTGCTCCTTGCGGCTGCAGGTAGCAAGATGGAGCCACAAGGCCGAGGAGCTGGCCGGGCAGGGAGGGCGCCCCGTCGGCCGGTGGTTAGGAACCAGAGGTTTCGAGGACGGCGAGCAGGCTCGAGAGCGGGTGGGAGGCGTTTGGCCCCATTGATCCGGCGTACAAGAGTGGGAAAACGGGCCTCTCACAATCGCGAGAAGCGTGCGGAGAAGGTGATAGGGGCTGCCCAAAATCTCGAGAAGCACACGAAAAACGATGGCCTAGCAGAACGGCAAGCAGACGCGCTCCAGGTCCCCATTCAACCTAGCGAGGCAACCAAACATACCGATCGTGGGCTGGGCATACGCGCCGGGGAAGAGGAAGGAGACGCATGGGCCGATCTCCTCAAAGATTTGGGGAAATCGGAGGAGGGTGAGGGCCGCCAGAGGGGGAAGCAATCAGAAATAGAGGGAGAACAACAACCCCGGGCCGAACCGAGAGCTGGGGATCCTTCACGTCTGGCGGCCGACATCGAAGGCAGGTGCGAGGATCGAGCAGGAGAAGGGAGCGCCGGCAAGGCCTCACCAGAATGAAGTTTATAAGACAACGCGTGGTTTGTCATGAATACCGGAAAACGGATGGCGAGGTGTATATATAGTCTGTACCATTATAACTGTACCTAGATAGAGGGTCAAGGTGGGATACCCGGCATGTACGGCATCATGTCAAGCATGTTTAACCCAAGTCCCCCCGGCGGGCCGGCCACACGAGTCTGTGAATTGAATATTGGGATTGTGAAAACAGTCAATACATTGTATACGCTCGTGTCGTTATCACGGGCTTGAGGACCCTCCTACAGTTGTCCCGTTTTGTTTGCTCAGCGGACTGAAGTCAACGAACGACTGGGGGGCGGGGGGATTTGTTCGGATTCCCTAACAATTTCTCAAAGCGGGGAGGTCCGTCCCGAGCTCTCATTCACTCGCTCAACCCGAACATTCCTAAGACTATCACCGCGGTACAACCTCACCACCCACATACCAAATTTGGTAACCGGGCTCGTGATCAACGGCAACGCAATGCCAGCGCATCCCCCCCTGCGCGCATGAACAAGCATGGCCAATCCGCTCATGGCATCCGGCATCGTGCCCGCCCAGGTGGGCTTCCTGGCTATCTACAACCCGGGCCTCGGCACCACCGACGACACGGTCCATGACCAGATCGTCTACTACGCCTCTGCCAGCACCCAAGCGGGGCCAAAGCGCCGCCGCCGCCGCGGGACAGCAGCCAAAGACGGCCGTCCGGCCGATGCCATCTCCAGGGAGGAACGCAACGAGCGCCTCCGCCAGATCGGCCTCGCCCAGGGCATGGTCGAGTTTGGCCGGAGCTTCTCCGGGGGGAAGGCCGTTGACTCTATCGACACGGAGCGCAGTCGCGTGGTGCTGCATGAGCTGGAGCCGGGCTGGTGGATTCTCGCTGTCAGTTGAGCTTTTTTTACCCCCCCCCCACCCCCCCCTTCCTCTTACTCCCGCCCCTTCAACATCCCAGCTAACAGCAGCAACTCAGTCCATCGATCTCACCCGCCTCCCCCTTGCGCCAACCAAGGCCACCTCCTCCGGCCCTACCTCAGCTACCGCTTCTTCTTCTACCGCCACCTCCGCCGGTAATCCCTCCTCCTCGCCCCAACCCCCACCCCCAGAGTTTGAGTACTCCTCTCGCGAGGTGAAACCAGCCGCGCTGCTCCTCCAAGACCTCCTCCGCGCCCACGCCCTCTTCCTGCTGCACCACGCCCCCTCGCTCGCCGCGCTGTTCGCCTCCGCCCCGCGGCCCGAGTTCGCCGCGCTGCTAACCCGCTACTGGGACCTGTTCTACTCCACCTGGAACGTGCTGCTGCACGGCAACCCCGTGTGCAGCGTCTTTGGCGGGGTCAACATTGCCGCGTGCGGCGAGCTGGGGATGGGGGTGGGCGAGGAGGACAGGGGGAGTGGTGAGAGGGAGGTGCTTGAGGGGCTTGTTGGGCGGGTGGAGGGGCTGGTGGATTTGGTTGTGGGCAGGTTTGGTGCTGCCGAGCAGGTTGATGGTGGAGGGAAGGGGAAGGGGCCGGTGGCGGCGGCGGAGGATGAGGGGTGGCTTGGGCTGGGCAATGACGTGGGTTCCGAGGATGGAGCTGTGTTCTTGGGCGTTGGCGCGCTCTCGAGAAACTCCCTTCGTGCTGTGACGGGGTGGATGGAAGACATTTACACTTGGGGGGGTGGAGCATATGGCATGGCTCACACCTTGGCCGGAACTGGGTCGAAGACGAAGAGGCGGCGAAGAGGAATGTCCAGGAAGGTGGATGGCGCCGAGATGTCTCCCATTTCGGACGGCAAGGGGGAGCAAACTAAGGGGAAATCTAAACAGCTGGCATCGCAAACCAGCGGCGATATCCCGCCGGCTCAGGGTTCCAGCGCTCAGCCTGACCCCGTGGTCTCCGAAAATGCTTCGGCCGAGCACGGGGAGACGGCCGGCGGGATGGACAAGATGTTCAGCTATCTCAAGCTCGGGTACGGTACTTACTGGTCACTGGGCACTTCTAGTCCCGCGGCAAATTCGGATGGCGATCAAGATCTAGCGCGAAAGCCGACAGATGAGGACGACAAGAGGGCGGCTGCTCAGAAGCGTTTAAAGCAGCTTAACACGGGACATTTCTTGATAGGCCCGGGAGAGCCAGACACGAGGCAGGAAGAGGGACGACAAGAGCAGGAGGGACCGAGTTCTCCAGGCGACAAGAGCCCTGCGAAGCCCCAGACCGTCACAGTCGAGCTCGAGGCTCAAGCTGGTCTGCCCGGTGTCGACCCCAACCACCAAGGCTACGGGGTATCACGCACAACAAATCTCCAGCCCATCGTCTACGCTCACAGACCCTTCATTTACATCCTCCTCTTCCAGCCCGCGGCTACTCTAGGCTCCATACCCAAGGGAGAGCACCCGCAGGCCGGTCTCCAAACCCAACTCGCCCCCCTCCACAAACCCCTCCTCATCTCCACCGCCTACCGCCCCAAGAAGCCTAGCCTGGGCATCCCCGCCTCCTCCCCCTCCCCAAGCGAGATCTACGACCTAGTCTTCGACTCCCACACCCTCACCCTCCACTCCACGATCCCCAACATCCCCGACCCCGTCCCCATCCCGGATGCGCCGCCTCCGTTGCTGCCACCGCCGCCTCCCTCGCGACGACCCGTCTGGACCCGCGTCGAGGCTCTCAACACGCACAACCAACTCCTCAGCATGTTCGCCAGCGCGCGCGACGACCCTACCGCGCTGGAGCGGACGTGCAAGACCAGCCGCGGGTGGTGGCTCGTCTGGAACCGGGTCGTCGACCCGGCGCCGGCGGCCGTTGAGGAAGAGATGGGCGGCTCGTCCCCCGGCGGGTTTGACGCGGGCGGCGGTGATGATGAGGGGACCGAGGTCGGCAACGGTGGCGGACAGGTGAGGACGGCGGGGAGGAAGGAGATCTTTCTCGTGCGGCGCGCGAGCGATAACGCGGTCGGCGGCGGCGGCGTCGTCGGCGGCGCGGGGATTAGGAGCATCAGTGCGTCGTACGTTGGTGGCGGCGGCGGTGGCGGCGGGTGGGCGGACGGGGCGAGCCGGCTGGCGCAGGGTATCGGTGTGGATACGAGGAGGTACATTGAGGGGTTGTTGAGTCTGAACCGGTGAGGTGTGCGGCGCGGGGGGGCCTGCTGAATGGATGGATGGATGGCTTTGGTGACTGACTGCAGCCCTGCTTGGCGAAAAGCTTATGTATCGATCTCCATGCGCATGCGTACCTAACCTACCTCACCAGAGCGACTATGCCGCTCATGTTGATTCATGCTCCTCACCCATGGGGGCGCCTTAGCACCTATAAGCTATCACACGTCTGTTACCGACGACGCCGGGTTTCTACCTCTCCCGACCCGGGGGGGCTGAAACTGGGACGCCGCGAAGAGTACAGGCTATCCGGGAAACCATCAAGTCAATTTCATAAAACCCGGGTTGCCCCCTAAGTTATGTACAGGAAAATTCAAGTCTATGACCGGAGGCCTATCCAAAATGGCACGTCCGTATCCCGTTTTCCCCTGGCTCCAAGCCTGGAGCGTCATCGCCTGACACCGGGCGACCTGTACGTCATTTGCAACTCAATGTGCGCCGAAAAGGGGGTATATAGCCCGCTCCGTTTTGTTGGGGGTGACGGGTAACAATGTTGAAAGAAGTGAAAGGGGGCCGGCATCAAAACCAAATGATGCCGGGGAGGGGAGGGGGGCTGTTTGTCGAATCACCTCGACTCCAGCAAGGAACGATGCGACAAAGCCCAGAGACCGAATGGCCTCAAAACCTAGTTGAACCACCACTCGATCTTTTGGCGGCCGGCATCGAGCGAGCCGAACAGGTCGACAAACATCTTCTCAGAGCCGTCAATGTCGCCGATGGCGCAGCTGGGGCACTTGTCGTGGACCAGGGCCTGGATGGTCTTGCCGGCGGCCTTGATGGTGATGGTCTTGCCGCACATGGGGTTGCCGTTGGACTGGGCGCCCATCAGCTGGGCCGAGACGGCGACGATGTTTTCCGCATGGTCCTTGCCGCTGTCATCAATGCCGCACGAGCCCATGCCCAGGGCGAAGTAGGTGATGTCGCCGCTGTAAGACGCCGAGCCTCCCGACGACGCCGAGCCTCCGCTGTTGGACGACGAGGGAGTCTCGACAGGAGGCGGCGGCGGCGGCGGAGGCGACGGAGGGCTGCTGGTGGTGGGCTCGGGAGGAGGCGCTTGAACAACAGGACTGTACGCGGGAGCAGTGGTCAGTAAACAAACTCATGGATCGCCCTCGCGGATCGCCCGGGTGCCAAGAAACATACGGAGGCGCCTCAACGGCTGGGGGGGTTGGGGCAGCGGGCGGCTCAGAAGAGCTCGATTTGGGATCTTCAAAGAACTGGCCGGGGCTGGGGCTGGGCTTCGTCGAGGTCTGGGACGTGGTCGGGTCCGCCTTGGTGCTCGGCATGATCAGCTGGGTGGTGCTGTCATCGACGATGGCGGTGACGGTCTCGTATTTGGTCTCGGTGACCCAGTGCACGACGACTCCCCGTTTGTTGTGATGGTCATGTTCCTTCCTGCGGTGCATGTGGCCATGGCCGTGGCCGTGGGGTTGGGCAACGGCAAGCGAGGCCAGCAGGCCGGCGAAAACCACGGCAGACTTCATGATGGCCAAGGGGTTGTTGAGGCTGTATGGGATTTTTGAGTGTGGGAGCGTTGTCCGCGCGTTCAACTGATCAAATGTGGGTATTGTCGTCGAGGATGTGAGCAAAATGAGCGTCAAGCGGACTTGTTCAAGATCAGCTGCTTCTCAAATTCGTTCGTCCGTTTCTTCGAGATGGAGCAGGTGTTGTCGCGGGAGCTGGTGGTGAGAAATGAGTGTGGGCTCACTGAGCCAAATCAAGAATGGAATGAGTGTGGGCTGTTGGGTCACAACAAACGAAACAGCGCAGGACGAGCCAGGGAGCCCAAGAGTTAAAATATCCCATGCCTCTGGGCCACGCGGGAAGTGGACTGGGCGCCTGGACTACTCCACAGCTATTGCGGCCCCCCTGGCTGGCTCTTCTCCGCCTGGTCGCACCGCGCTGCTAACGTTTAACATCCCAGACACGACGGCAAGGTACGAGTCACACCCCCGGCAGTCGTTAGCGAGTCCTCATCTCTGCCCCTGTAAACAACCCCTATCCAGGTGGGCTCGCAATGTAGCCGCACAACATGCTTGGCAGGGGCATCGTGTAGCGTCGGGAGGCCCCCAGTTAACTAGGGCTGTGCCTGGATGTGTCCGATGCCATGGCCCTGCTGTCAGAAAATGGCGCCCCATCAGCCGTTCCATGCAGCGCGGGAGCTGCAAGGCACGACGGGGGAAACTCCCGCATCCCTGCCGTTCCAGGAACGCGAGCCAACCGCCAACCGAAGCGGAAAGCAACCCAGCCAACCACAACACTGGTGTGCCAGAGACACGTCGACTTGACCCACCAGCCAGAATCTGCCCAAGAGCTGGTGTCCACGTCCATGGCCTCGCAATGCGCGAGGCGCACGGCGGGCAGCAAGAGGAGGTGAAACACGCCAGAGTTCCCCTCCCCCGAGCCCAGGCGGTGGCGCCCACTGGCAGGCAGGAGAAGGAGGTGAGCAGGAGCTGGCAAGAAGCAACAGCGTTCGTCCGAAGAGTGCCGGGCGGCACGGCACGGGTGAGGATTCCAGGTCCCATGGGTAAAATGCATAGCCGTTCCAAGAAAAAACCCGGGCCTACTTGGCTCTCTGACTGTCGGCCTGCTTGGCCTGTGACTTGGCGGGCGTCGAACTCACAAGAATCGGGCCTCCCTGGGCGATCGATGGATGGGCTGCGTCGGCTGCATCACACGTGTTGGCAGGGCTGTCCGTCAGCCAACCACCAAGAATGCGCCTCAACCAGTTGGTGTGGGGGCGGTCAGGTTTTCGAGCCCACACACATTTGCCTCCCGCCCAGCGCGCGGAATTCGGTCCGAGGAGTTATTTCATCAGGAATCCATTTTCTTTACGGCACCTGTGCTGTACCACGGTTTCATGATTTTCGAGTGAAGGTGTAGAGGAACAAGGCTTCCCTGCCGAACACGGGGCGATCTTCGTCCTCGATCTCGGCCACAGCGAAGGCCTTGCGCGCGGCCTTGAGGAACTGCATATCCGCCCGGCGCCGCTTCTTAAAACAAAAGAAGATGGTGGAGGAGGGGACCAGCGCCAACAGGTCGTGCAGGGTTTGCAGCAGCAGGGGGAACGCCGGCTCGAAGTAGACGCAATCGGCTGCGAGAATGATGTCGGGCTTGAGATCCAGAACCTCTTGCGAGAGCGGCTCGCCCCTGTAGCACAGAGACGTGGTCAGAACAGGCCCAGCTCGAGCTCCCGACGCGCCCATCCATCCCATCCCTGTCACCCGATTGGGAGCGGCGAGCACATGTTCGTGTTGCCAGCCAACGGCAGTTCGCCGACGCTCCCAGAGAGGGGCAGGCAGGCAGGCAGGATGGAGGAGGCCACACGACTCACCAGTTGAGGACTCGGGCTCTGACGCGGTCATCAAGCCCGTTCAGCGAGATGTTGTGCTGCATCAGCGACTCCATCTCCACCATGTCGGTGAGATACAGGGGGTGATCGAGGCTGTCGCAGCCCCTTGCGACCGTGAGCCCAACGACTCCGCCGCCCGCACCGAGCTCGAGTCTGCCAGCGGAGAGAAAGTCGTCAGTCAGCCAGCAGCCCACTCAACAAAGACGAGTGGCCCCCCCCCCCCCCCCCCCCCCCCCCCCCCCCCCCCCCCCCCCCCCCCCCTTCCGCCGCCCATGCGCCCGCACTGCACTGACATTCTCGCGTGTTGCAGCCGATCTCGATGGTAGCGCAGCATGTGCTTGGCCAGCACCATACCGGCGGGCCAGAGCTGGCCTCCGCATCCGGCCGTGAGGTCCTCGTGGAGTTTGAGCGGCTCGCCCAGCAGGCCAGAGAAGTCGACTGCTGTGGTCCCGGCCGCTTTGTATTCCGGCAGGGGCGCGAGGTCCTCGCCGAATGTGAGCGGCGAGAATTCCGGCGACGGCGATCTCTCCGTGTCGCTCATGGTCAGCCAAGGCTTGTCGATCCTTGTTTGTCGTAAGGCTGGTGCAGTCGTCGTCGAGCCCAGAGCGAGCAGAGTTTTGTTTGTCTTGGTTCCGAGTCCGGTTGCGCCTGCGTCTTCGGCCGAGTCGCCCAGGCACCGCCTGCTGCTGTGTGATTCCACCATTATCGTGACCGCCCGATAGACCTCCCAGGGCCTAGACCGCATGCGGCCCACTGGCAGCACCCACCATCCATCCCCATTCATCATCCCCTTGATCGTCAGCAGCCCCAACACGAGAACAAACAACAAATGGAGAAGGGGCCAAGCCATCGGTTTCGCCCATTGCTGATCAGTTTGAGGATTAGGGGGTTATTCCCTACAGCGATTGAACCTGGCGGGATGGCCGCGAGCGACCATGGACTCCACGGGTGCATCCACCTCTGCCTCCCTCCAATGACACCTGCCAACTCCCACGCAAAACTGGGCCGGGCAGATCATCATGGTGCCATTCTTTCCGGGCTCTTGGCCCAATATCTTCAACAGCCAGCAAGTCGCCTCCGCAGCCTCGGGCGACCATTGCCCGCGTCATCGGCCCCGTGGGCGTCCAGGCATGGACGAGATGCCGTCGAGTGAGACATGTGATGCTGGCTCAATGCCATCCGCCCCTCTCTCTGCCTTCCCGATCCGCATCATCGGCCGGTTGGAATGCTCTTTTCGTCAGCCAACCCCCTTTTCGCATCTCTCTGTGTTTGGATAATGCGCCATGACGCCGCCCACTCCTTCCATTCTTTTCTCTGGTCGAGAAACGGGGGAATTTAGAGGCCACGAGTCGATGACTGGGCTGGCTCCCTTGTCCGCCTCTCCCCATGCCATGATCACGAGAGAAACGCAAGGGGCAGGAAACATGGCCGAAGACCCAGACCAGCCACCCCTTGAAGATTCCTTCTCGTCAACTAAAGACCCCCCTCCGGAATGAAGCCCTCTCCTCTCTCCTTACATCCACTTGTTTTGGCTCCCTTTCCCCCTTACCAATGCGCCCCTTTCGTCGACTGTGAGTTATAAGTCTTTGCCAAGTGTTGACGGCAGCAACGACAACGACGCCTCTGTGCCACAGTCACTGCCATGGCATCGCCGGCCATGGCTTTGGCTACGGCCCTGCTTCTTACGAGGCTCTCGACAGCGAGTCCGATCGTCTTGTTCCCCATCAACTCCCAAGTGCCCCCAGCCGCCAGGATTGGCGAGCCATTCTCGTTTGTCTTCTCGCCGTCCACTGTATCGTCCAGCTCTCCGATTACCTACAGTAGTATCCTCGACTCTCCCAGGTGGCTCTCCATTGATAGCAGCTCTCGACGGTTGTTTGGGACTCCGAGCAAAGATGATGTTGCTCCGGGTTCTGTGGTCGGCGTGCCCCTGAACTTGGTGGCCACCGACGACTTTGGGTCGACCACCCTCCCTGCAGCTCTCGTCGTGTCGAGGAGTCCGGGTCCAAAGGTCAAGATTCCCTTCAAGAACCAACATCCAGATGTTGGCACCTTTTCCCGTCCATCGTCGTTCCTCTCAGCCCCAGGGCAAGCCTTCTCCTTCCAACTAGACCCAAACACGTTCTCGAAGCCCCATGAGTACCCCATCAGCTACTACGCCACCATGGCCGACAACACGCCGCTCCCAGCCTGGATGACCTTTGACCCCTCCAGGCTCTCTTTTAGCGGACGGACAC
This sequence comes from Staphylotrichum tortipilum, assembly GCA_033296695.1. Taxonomy (NCBI): domain Eukaryota; kingdom Fungi; phylum Ascomycota; class Sordariomycetes; order Sordariales; family Chaetomiaceae; genus Staphylotrichum; species Staphylotrichum tortipilum. Next base: position 32,833 of record MU855538.1, on the reverse strand, counting down.
CCCCCGCAGAATCCCTCATCCAACCGCCCCGGCGCTTCTCATTCCAACTCATTGCGGGCGCGTCGCTATGCGACCTCTGGGATCCCCGTCTCATACGGCAGTCTGATGGACGGCCTCGAAATAAATGGTAAACCGGTAGCCTGTGAGTCTGTCTATCGCCTCGACCTCGGATCTGCCTCCTTGGCTTGCGGTGAACCCGCAAACAGGAGAAATATCCGGCGTTCCAACTTCACCGTCAGCCCTGGAGATCCTTTTTCGTTCAGTCTCGGGCCCTACCTGTCGAACCCAAGAGTTACCGAGGTGGCAGTCGATGCTGGCCCTTCCCATCCCTGGATCCAGTTCAACTCCAGTACAGCAACGTTGTTTGGCATCGCTCCAAAGGGACTGAGAGACACGGCTGTCATCACCAAAATCATAGCCAAGTCGAAAACGTCAAATGAATCGGCTTCCCTGTCCTTCGGCATCACCATCCGCGCACCATCAGGTGGCAAATGGTCGACGCCTGCAGATTCCACGACAGGTGCCGCTCTGACTGTGTCTCCCAGCGGGCAACTCTCTGGGGTGGGTGACGGGGGAGGGAACAACCGCTTCAACCCCATGGTGTTTGCCGTCCTTTTGCCCCCCCTGCTTCTGCTCAGTCTCGGCGTCTGCGCACTGTTCTGGTACTTCCGCCGTCGCAAGGACAACCGCAAGAGGCCTGCCATCAGCACCCGTGACATATCAGGCCCCATCCCAGGAACTGTTGTTGCAAGGACACCAGGGCTGGGCGTCTCCCAGTCCCTGCCCGAGTTGACGGAATACGTTGGCAAGAGCTTCTCAGCTGACGACGTTTTTGGTCCTGACAAACAGACTTACCTCGAATCACGAGGCGCTTCTCAAACCCGGCCGGAGCTGCCGCGTCATAGCACTCCCACGGGCAACTGTCTCCGAGCTTCAGAGCCACCCTGGACATTGGAACCTCGTGGGAGGACACCGGGCGTGCTGCGGTCACCGGCCCGCCGGTCACATTGCGGCAGGGAACGCGGTCCAAGATCAGGGCGTCGTTGAGTTCCGTCACCGAGAACAGTATTGCCGACCTAGTCGACTCGCGCGGTATCGAGTCGGTCGGCAACGACCGGCGCTCGTTCAGAGACAAGATCGAAATCTACGTGCCCAGCCTCCGGGACGCTTCTGGGCCGGCACATCCAGGCTCGCCGTCCAGGAAAGATGTCATGCCATCTCCCCAGCCAGATTATTCCCAGACACTCCTGGAAGCCGATGCTGCACCAGCCCGATCAGAGTCGAGGCATTCCTACCATCCACCCGCTGCGTCGACTCGGAAACTGTCATGGTCTTGGCTCAAGGGCGCGAAAGGGGGAGGGCGTGAATCCAAACTGTCACTGGGCATGAAGAGGCTGAGCGAGCAGCCCAGTCTCTTGACCCTCATCTCTCGTGTTTCCGACAAGACAGGGCAGCCATCACTCCGACAAGACAGGGCAGCCATCACTCTGACAAGACAGGGCAGCCATCACCGATCACCCCAGCAACAGACGAGGGCAATGGGAATACGGGGCCAAATCCGGAGTCACCATCCGCGGCGTTCGAGCAACCCTCTGATCCAACCGCTCTCGGCCGACCTCCAACTAGAAGCGGCTTGATTTTGGGCGGAACGGTCGGGAATCCTGGCCAAGAGGAACTCCCCAAAGTGAGCGATACAACAGCGGATGCAGCCCCTCCAGGCAGCATGCTTCACACGAGCACGGGCGATTCAACACTAGGCTTCCCCATACGCGGGGAGGCCGCCGGCCTGTCCCCAGACGTCTACGACGGCATCATCGAGCACAACCCGTTCCGCCCGTCGAGGACGTGGTCAACGGTGCCCACCACGGATGACTGGGCGGACGAGACAGTTGAGAGCCTGGCCCTCAGCAGGGCGACTTCCCAGCGGCAGCAGAACTGGACGGTGATCCAGGAGTCGCCCGTCGTCAAGCCCCGTGAAGCGGCGGCATCGGGGATGGTGCAGGTGGCCTTGTCGTTGTACCAGCTGACACTGATGGATGGGGCAGATGGGGAAGGGAAGGGGGAAGGCGAGGCGGAAGGGGATGCGACGAGGGGGGTGGAAGGGGGTGCGGCGAGGGGGATGGAAGCAGGGGAAGTGTCTTTGGCGGTGCTTTCACCTGCGCCATCGAGACCTTGGGCGGCTCCCAGAGCTGACAGGGGAGGTGACGGGAAGCGGGAGATATCAGGGCTCAACCGCAAGCGACAGTCGAAAGGGGCATCGTTGCGGTCGGATGGGAGCAGGTTGGACTTTGCCGCGTTCATATGAGTCTTTGGGGGATTAGCTGCTGAATATCATTGAAAGCAATGTACTGTGTAATTAGCAGCACCATGTCAGAGATGAAGGTTGGACCATTGTTGTTGTGCCAAGATTTGATGATTGTCCCTTCTTGCAGCGTGGGCCTGTTCGTATTGACACAGTGGAGCGAGATTGGTGCACCCGCTCGCCCAGGCAGATTGTGCCCCACACTTCTGGGGCGGATGTGTGCCCAAACAGGCAAGCAACTGGGCTGAGCTCAGCCTGCTGGAGCCGGATCAGGCGGGCCTGGGCACCCGCCGCCGACAGGTATCCCCCTGCTATCGCGTGATCATTGATCAAAAGGAGGCGAACCAAGATTGCCTGCCGCGGGACCTGTGCAAGCAAGCCATGGAGGAGCTGACGATCGGTTGCATACCAGAATTGTATACTATGCAACTGGTGCATGCTTACCTCCCATCTTCTGGCCATACTGATACAGCCAGGGAATTGTGACGGGAGTCTGAGCATTGCGGTTCCCCACGCGACTATGGACTGAGCTGAGCGTGGTGGTGGTGCCTCTGCTGCTGCTGCGAGCGGGCTGCCTGCCTGCATCAGCAGCAGCGGTGCAGCTTGGCCTGCTCACCACAGCTACTGCCCGCGGCTGTCAGCTATCTGACAATCATATATACATAGGTACCTGATGGAATCACTCTGGTCAAAGCCAGTTTGCCTCTTTTTCGAGCTAGGTACCTTCAAAAGAGGCTCCAGCGTGCTTTGTTCTAGCCCCCTCCTGGGCCCCTAGCTGTCCGAGGCAAGTTGGGGTGCGTCTGAGCCTGGGAGCCTCACGCGCCTTTGCGCCCACTCCTCATGTCAGCTGCTCTTGCTGTCCCCCGCTCCCCCTCCAGCTCCAGCCAGGTTGGCACGCCAAAACAAGCAGCCCGCCACCCTGCGCCGCTCTCGCAAACCCCGCTCTCCACCACCACCCAAATTTGCTCCGTGCACTTACCAACACAAACCGCCCCAGCGACCCAGCGACCCAGCGACCCCCAGGACTAGGCAGAGAAAGGGAAACCCAAGGCACAAAAACGGGCGAGAAGAGTCTTTGGCGGGGTTGCACCACCATCACACATCGACTTCCCCTTGCCAGCACAACCCCAAATCAGCGCATTCACGTCATTCGACGCCAGCACGGCCGCCTGGAAAATTTCATCTGGTTGCTCGCTGCCCGCCCTTGTGCCCAATTTCCCCAGACAACCTTCCGACCAAACCCCTCCTCCTCCACCCCCACTGCCCACTGCCCACTGGTCGCCGCGTCGCTGCCGAATCGCAGCCCGTCACCACATCAACCATGGGCCAGACACTCTCTGAGCCCGTCGTCGAGAAGGTACGTGTTTCTCTTCTCCCTTGACCTCGTGTTCCCCCGTGGCCAGAAACTGGTTCTATCGCGGTGGTTGGCCCGGTCGCCGTGCTGCTGGGTAGTGCCGCCTTGATCACCCGGTTGCCCCGCGCCGGACTCGCGATGCTCACATGCCTCACCCTCTCGTCCCCCAGCCGCCGGCTTTGCATTCGCGCGCATGCTGTCCTCCGCCGGCCGATGACCCCGACCTTGTCCCGATCCTCGTCCGAGCAAGTCTCTCTCTGTCGGCCAGTTCACTGACGTACCGGGCACCCCCTGCTTCTAGTCATCAGCAAATGGCGGAGACGAGCGGCTCCTCTACGGCCTGTCGGCCATGCAGGGCTGGCGCATAAGCATGGAGGACGCCCATACTGCTGTGCTCAACCTTCTCGAGGACAACCCCAAGGCTGCCAAGGAGCACGCCTCAAAGCTCTGCTTCTTCGGCGTCTACGACGGCCACGGCGGAAGCAATGTCGCGCTCTTCGCTGGCGACAACATCCACCGCATCGTCGCAAAGCAGGACACATTCAAGACGGGCAACTACGAGCAGGCTCTGAAGGACGGCTTTTTAGCGACAGACCGCGCCATTCTGAACGGTATGGTAGCCCCGGTCGTCCCGGCGCGGAGGGGGCGGGGTGACCAAGAGCCAAAGGGGGTTCGCGGCCGTCCCCGCCATGACCGCCCCAAGCATAATATTCCGTGTCCCCTGATCATCCCCGCTGATTTGGATATTCGGAGCAGACCCCAAGTACGAGGAGGAAGTTTCGGGCTGCACTGCTTGCGTGGGCCTGATCACCGACGACAAGATTTACACTGTTGGTTTTGGTTTTCTCTCACGCTTACTTCCTAGCCCCGTCCCCCTCTCCCCCCACATGCGCGGCTGGGCCTCTCCCCCCGCGCGAGCGCACCCACCCCCCACTCTGCTAACCACCGCACTTCCCCCTTCCAGGCAAATGCTGGCGACTCGAGAAGCGTCCTGGGTGTCAAAGGCCGAGCGAAACCCCTGTCATTCGACCACAAGCCTCAGAATGAAGGTGCGTTGCGCAACCGCCTACTCTGCGATCCGAATCCGCGCCCGACGTTTTACTGACTGGGCGGCTGCGCGGAAATTTAGGCGAAAAGGCGAGAATCACGGCTGCGGGCGGCTTCGTCGACTTTGGCCGCGTGAACGGCAACCTGGCGCTGTCGAGGGCCATCGGAGATTTCGAGTTCAAGAAGAGCGCCGAGCTGGCGCCTGAGCAGCAAATCGTGACGGCCTACCCCGATGTCGTCGTCCATGAGATGGGCGACGATGACGAGTTCCTGGTTATCGCTTGCGACGGTATGGCTCTACACTGCCCCACGGCCAGACTGCCTTGCTGACTCTTGCCCTCTGTTTCTAGGTATCTGGGACTGCCAGTCCTCCCAGGCCGTGATCGAGTTTGTCCGGCGCGGGATCGCCGCGAAGCAGGACCTGGACAAGATCTGCGAGAACATGATGGACAACTGCCTGGCGTCCAACTCGGAGACAGGCGGCGTGGGTTGTGACAACATGACCATGATCATCATCGGCTTCCTCAAGGGCCGGACCAAGGAGGAGTGGTATGAAGAGATAGCCAAGCGGGTCGCCAACGGAGATGGCCCTTGCGCCCCTCCTGAATATGGTATGGAAAAGCCGTCTCCTTGAAGCGCGCGCTCTGCAGTTCTTTATCAACCCTAAATACCTGCCCGTCCTTCTCTTACTGCTTCTCTCCCGTTCGCTTCCAGCATGGTGTGTTTTTTCTTTATGCCTTCTCCGCATTCGACAACCTGCGCGTTCCGTTTGTTGGTTGGACCGGCCACTGACACTTCTTTCTTTGTCTCAGCCGAGTTCCGCGGCCCGGGCGTGCACCACAACTTTGACGACAGCGACAGCGGTTATGACGTGGATGAGCACAAGCAAGGCAAGGGCTTCGGTATTGGCGGCTACAGGGGGCGCATCATCTTCTTGGGGGACGGCACCGAGGTCCTGACCGACTCGGACGACACGGAGATGTTTGACAACGCGGAGGAGGACAAGGATCTTGTCAGCCAGGTCGCCAAGGGCTCGTCCTCCACAGCCGAGGGGGGGGAGGCTGCTGCGGCGGGCACATCGGAGGCCGGTTCGTCGACGGTTCAGCAGCAGCAGCCCGAGACAAAGGCGGCCGAGCCCGAGGAGAAGAACGGCGGGGCCGCGGAGACGAAGAAGGAGGCATGATGCATGACGGGACGGCGGAGCGATTGAATCAGCGCCGCAGACCGAGGGGGGCAAGGAAGGGGGTTCCTCTTTTTTATACCAATCTTCGTGGAACAAGCCTGATGATCATACTATACCATACCATACCCATGCCGTACCACACGAGCTCATGTCTCATGGTTGAATGACGGGCGTATTGGGGTTTGGGACGGTTGGATCGGGGCCTCGGGAATGGGATGCGTTGGCTCGTGAGCAGGGACGGTGCTGGAGGGAACGGAACAACCATCGAGCGCGCCTGCCTGCTTGGTTCGTATCCTGTTCCTGGGTTTCTCCTTGTTATTGTTGTTGTGTTTTGTCTCCCGTTTCGATTTTTTACCCGCTCAGTTTCGTCCCTGACTAGAGGTCTGATGTCTCTGGTGATGTCTTCTTCGGAGGCTGCTCGCTTTCTGCTGAAGGCTCCCAGGTGATGGCAACCCTGCCTATCCACAAGGACATCATCATCATCATGGAGGACGATTTGCCATTCGGTAGCATGGGCAAGAAATTTCACTAATATCAGGGTGATGATGATCGTTCATGCATGAAAATTTGAACCAGGCTCAACATTCATCCAGTTGATTTGACCAGCAGTAAGTTAAAACGGGACTGCAGCTCGCGCTGCCCTCTCATCACCTTGAGCCAGGCGGCCATATCCCGCACATAACATGTCGATAGTTATAACAAAAACACAGTAAAAGACCTTACCAGCCAGCGCTCCAAGAACTCCGATTCACAGTATCCCTCTCACCGACCTGGAACCAAAGCCCTCAGAACCCAAGAACCGCCTCCCAATGCTGCCCAGTCGCCCACTCCAGTGGAAGCCGAAAACAGAAAGGAAACGAGAAAAAAAGCAAAAAAAAAAATCATAACAGAAACCCAGCCCGCCTCCGTTGGCCCATCTCCCGTCCTGGCCGGTGATGAACCTGGCCTGCCAATGCTCCGTGTCCATACCTGGTACCTAGCCTACCCCCGCGGAACACAGCCCAGCCTACCCAACCCATACAGCCCGCCCATCCCTCAACACATGACAGCAATGAGTCCACGAAAAATCATCAGAAATGTCAATAAATAGCACGCAGCTGAGAAAATCATATAAGAAGAAAAAGACTCCAACAAAAAACGGAGTGCGTTTACGAGGCAAAGACTTGCTCACGCAGCAACACAGCGACCACCAGAAATGGAATGGCTGGCGCCTTAGACGTCAATCTCCATCCTCGCAGCAATGTCCTCGCTCACACCCCTCACGGGGCTCCGGCTCCGCTGGTACGGCCTCTTGTCGTCGTCCTCGTCGTCGTCGGTGTCCATGGACCCCTGGCCGCGGGCGTCGTCCCCAAAGTCCTCGTCGTCATAGTCGTCGTCGTCATCGTCGTCGTACTGGCAGTTCACATCGCCGTCGGCGTCGCGGTTCCATACCAGCCCGTCGTCCATCTCGTCGTCGCTGGCCGTGATGCGCTCCGCGAACTTGTCGCCCAGCCAGTAGCGCGCGCGCTTGTTCGCGCCTAGGTCGTCGAGGTCGTCGTCGCCGAGCCCGGACAGGCTTGCGCCGACCCTGCGCGACAGAGCCGAGTGGGCCGTCATGCGCGGGCTGTGGCTCATGACCGGGACGCCCCGCACGTAGATGTAGCACACCCGCTTGAGCGCCTTGTTGAAAAAGAAATAGTGGAGCGCCCAGATAGCGCCCTCCTCCTCGTCAAACGGGTCGTCGGCGGGCTGGTACGAGAAGACGGTGCAGTCCTTGAGCATCATCTCCTTGTCAACCATAGCCCACATCTGAGGACCCCATGCGGGGGCCGTCGACACGCCCGTGTTGAAGTCGGTCGGTTTCGCGGGGGAGCTGCGGGGTATGGCGACGTCGAGGAGGGTCGACGAGGGGCGCACGCTGCTGAGCGTGCTGTCGATCTGGGTCATGACTTGGCGCAGCACGCGCTCGCGCTTGAAGTCGGCGGGCCGCAGGACGTGGGAAAAGTCGTAATCCGGGTGGGATGCGTTGAGGGTCGCGATCAGGTAGGCAAATGTGCGGCGGTTCGAGACCTCGTCCAGCGAGCCGAATGGTGATGAGCGGCTGAGGTTCAGGCTCGCCGCCATGGAATCGCGCTGGGGCGGCGACAGCGACGCGCCAAACTTGAGGAGCGCGGCATGTTGCGACTCGAGTGATTGTTGGATGTTCTTGTAGAGCTTCTTGTCGGAGCCGGCCGCCTTGGTCGTGTACAAGTCGCAGCTGCCAGTGACGTGGCAATCGGGCGTGTCGAAGTTGAGCGCGCTCGTCACCACGTCAAATGACGGGAGGGATAGGTACTATTTCACTCTTGTCAGCCGGTCGGCCTCAGGGGATTTACTGGAAGGGTCGCCGGTACCTTCATCGTGCGGTCGGGTCAAGCGTTGTCGGTATCGCGGTTGCGGGGTCTGGATGGTTGGCGGAAGATGGGGCGCGGTGACGTCGGGGAAGTGGTGTGTCGTGGCTTGGCGCAAGTGGAGGAAATGCCGAGAACCGGTAGTCGAACGATGGTCGGGCGCAGGTAGGGCAACGTTTCCCGATGCGATCCTCGCGATGCTGGAGAATGGCAAGGAAGTTAAGATGGCGACGGAGAGCCGGCCACAAAGGTGGAAGCGGCGCAGTGGGTTGGTGGGAAACCGGGAACAGCGGGGAAGCGCAGCTTGACCGAGGAGGGTGTCTGCTGGAACTGAGGTGCTGCGGCGCTGCGTAATGTCGTCCCCCAAGGAGGTTCACAGAGCCGGGCGCGTGGGGTGAGTATTAACAACCAGGACAGCTCTTGTTGGTGCTTCCGAGATGTTGGGGCGGGTGTCGTTCGAGATGCTGCTGCTGCGAGACTGGTAAATAGGGGACGATGAACGAACGGGGGGAGAGCGCGACGAATTGAACTAGGCCATTGCCAGCAAGTGAGCTGCGACAGCAAGCAGCAGGGAGTGGCTGTCGAATGAATGCTGCCAGCCTGTATCATCTGCCCATCGCTGTCCGTGGGGTCTTGGCCTATCCCAGCTGGTCGCGTAATCCCGGTTTCGGGACCAGCACGGGGTAAAACGATCGGCGCCCCTCACCCGCCGCAGCCCCCATCCCGAGCACTCCGCCGCCCGTTGCCGGAACGTGATGTCGCCGCAAGCGAATGAGACAGCCCCAAGAGCCCACGAGCAGAACCCACGCATACCATGCCGAGAAACTGCGAGAGAGCGTAGTCATGTCTCCGGACGCTCCCACGTCGACCGCATGGCGGTCGGTTGGCTGTGTGGATTGCACAAAAGCTGGTCCTTGTGAGTGGGGAGGTCGAACCGCCCAGACTGGGGCCTCGATTGCTGCTGGCTGGCCTTTCGCATGGCCGTGTGCGATGATATCCGCGAGGGCGTTACAAGGCTGGATTTGGCCCTGTCGCACCCAGCACTGGCCGAGTTTAATCTACAGTACCCATATCTAAATTCTGCGAATTCTGTGAATTCTGCGAAAGGAGTTTGCTCCCTCCTGATGGGTGAATGTAGCCCCCAATGTCCACACACCATCCCGCCCGTCGCCAGCAGGGCCGCTTTCCCCACGGCGTCGGGATTCGCGCGGCTCCGTCATGCCCTCCGTAACGCCCCGTACTCCCGAAGTGGCGTGCCATCGTCCGTTCCCGTTCGGCCTCGTCGTCAAAAAGGGGCATCACGCGCAGCGGCAACATCACAAAAAGCCTCGCTCCCTGAGTGCGTCCTCGATGTGCTTCAACTCCTGTGTCGTGCGTGTCAATACCGATTAGTCATTTGCGCCGCCTAAAGCCATATTCGCCAAAACAGTGCCCGCCCAACCGTCGCCGAGGAGAGGAAGGCGATCGATCAGGGTGCAGCATTGCTGCTCCACTACATGATCTTTGTGACTTCGTCCTCAACCTGAAGGGGAAATGTGGTCAGTAAGACCAAAACGACGGCGCCACAGGCATCAATGGGCCAAGGAAATCGTCCCGGCGGTGAGCAGCGCAAGCAGTGAGCGGGAAGAAGGGTCAACCAACCTCCATGTCTTCGAGCGCGTCTTGCTGTGAGATACACCGCAGAACATTCTTCTTGCTGCTTTCTTGTAGTTCTCCTGCCAGCAGGAGCTCGTCCAGGATGTAATATGCTTTGGTGAAAGAGAAGATGATGTCGAGCTCGCAAACGTTGCCGTAGTACTTGTCCATCTGTTCGACGTAGCGGTGAATGATTTCGAGCGTGATCAGTTCGTTATCCTCGGAGGAGCAGCCGGCGATGAAGAAAAGCGAAGCATAGCGGCGGTAGACGATTTTTGTGTCTGGCGATCGAGTTAGGGGCGACTCCCATGATACGGACGGTAGGCAAAGGGCTCGCGCTCACCTTTGTACTCGAGGAAGTTGCACATCCGGGTCCGTCTCGCCAGGACCAGCTGGGAAACATCCTTGACAATCTTGGCCTTGTCCTTGGGCGACAGAGTTGTAAACCACTTGGCCAAGCGCTGTAGCACGCGTCGCGTTAGCTTCGTGGCGGCCAACCCAGGGGCTGCTGGAGACTGCAACGGACCACTTTGCCCTGCCGCGAGAGCAGGATCAGGTAGCTGGCGGTATGTGCATTAGTATGAGTCGGTAATTGCCGGAACAAGAGGGGTCAGTCGCGTACTTGATTGCCATGATGGAGCGATCCTGCGTCGCCGGCAACACGATGTCGAGGGGAAATGCAGGCTGGTTGACCAGAGTGCTGTGGCCGATTTGGGGATCATGGGCGGGTTGGCCACGAGGCTCAGCGGCGCAAGGCCAAGCAAATCTTAGGCGCACGGACCCTTGCACTCAGGAGCCATCTTGGAGGGGCAGATGGTTGAGTGGGGCATTCAAAGACGTTCGCTCAGCTCAGCGCAACCACCACCACTTCGGCGGGGTAACGGAGGCGGGACCCGATCATCTGTCATCGCCAACTGCCCAGGCCCTCTCGCTTGGAAAGCGCAGGGGACGACGGTCGTGCAGTAAATGGGAGAAGCCTCGATACTGCTACATAGAGAGAGAGCCATAAATACCCGTCTCAAGAACTTGGCACAGCACCAACGTAGCACCCCTCATGCCTGGGAACTGAGATCTTTGCCGGGCCGCCTGGGAGAACAACCCCGGAAAGAAGAAATGAAGGTGCCTGGGCTGGGTTTCCCCACGTTCAGAACAGCCCCGACGGGAGCTTGGCCCGATATCAATCATTGTCGTTTGTCATCCCGCGGCTCCCACATTGACATGCTCGAGGGTCCGTCGGGGCGGGACAGTGGTTATCCCGCATCTGTGCCTCGTTCTGGCTGCTACCCTCGGGAAGAATTAGGCCATCCTGCAACACCCGCGATACACGTTCCCCGACCCCTGGCCCTCTCGTCTCTGTTGCGCGCGGCGGGCAGGCTTGACGGAGGCGGGGCTGTCCTGAATCATTAATAATTCCTGGACGCCCTTTGAAATTCGAACCCCACTGAGCGTGGTTGCCACTCGCAAATTTCCATTCTTCAGCGCACTGGTAGGAAAGACGTAGCCCAGCAGCGATTTTCTTCGGGATATCTTTTTTTTATATTTCCAAGCAGACGCCAGCCATGACGGAGTTGATCCTCTCGACCGGGTAACGACTGACCACCTCCTGCCTGGCCCTGTCGGACTGCTCGGGTTTGCTTGGCTGCCATGTCCGCATGCTAACGCCACGCGTGTTACTCAGGAATATTGTCTCAGGCGGGCCTTCCATCATCCGCAAGCCAGGCGCATTCCGATCCAACCTAGAACTTACGAACTCTCTGCGGAGTAATTTCCTTGCCGCGCAAGAAGACTATGCGCTCGAACAAGCCGAGAACAGCCAGTCCGACGATGTAAACGGCAACAGCGACGGCAGCACCAACGGCACTACCAACGGCACCATCAGTGGGAACGGCGTCGCAAATGGGGTGGCCTTAGACACAGGAATCGGCGGCCGGCCGCCGGCGTCTGTCTGGACGGCCCGACGAGATGGCGCCCTCTACGTGCCCGCGATCGATTGGGACGCCCACGGGCTGCAGGAGGAGCCCGCACAGTACGACATCACAGCCAAGCTCTTCTTCCTGCCCGGCGCACCCGTATCACAACGGGCGCAATACGCCAAGCAGGCGTTGGAACACGTCTTGAGAGAGCTGCGCGCCCCCGCCGTCGACCTGCTCATCGTGTCCTTCCCGGGTATGTCGTTTGAAGGCGACTGCGAGTGGGAGGCGGACAAGCAGAATGCCGGGCAGGGCAACGAGGACGAGGAGATAGCAACTTGGCCTGTCATCGAGGAGCTGCATTGCGCAGGGCTCGCAAAGAAGCTTGGTCTTGCCGAGTACGGCACCGAGAAGCTCTCCCGGTTTCTCCAGAAGGTCCAGGTCCGGCCCGTGGTCAACCAGATCAACCTCAAGAACTGCTGCAACGTCCCACCCCCGCTGGGCAAGCTGGCAAAGGAACAGGGCATTGACCTGCTGGTCCACAGCGACTGCACCGACATCCTGCCCGAGGGAACCTTGAGGGAGCTTCTGGGGCCTGGGCTCAGCGGGGCCGGGCTTCTGGCCGATCCAGAGACGGGCGCTGGTGGCCTGCAAGGAGATCTCACCCCGCAATGGGTGGTGAAGTACACGGCGGTGGTGCGCGACCGGGGAGTGATCGAGAACAAGGGGTATTTTGCGGGTGCCGAGTTGGCAGAGGAATAAGCGGGTGGATGGATGGCGGCTGTGCTGGTCTGGAGGCATAGTAGAATGTCCAGGAGTTCAGGGTAAAGACGGAATATGGGGCGTAGAATCCAGCGGATGCCCAAGCGTTGAATTTTGGCTGGGGAGGTGGCGCGTCGGCGGTCACTTACACCTCACATACATACATAGCGAACCAAGCGAGAATTTCCGAGTCGCCTTTGCTCTTGGTGTTGTTGTGTCTTGGCCGGGTATCATTTCCACCGCTGCAGGTAGTAATCTATCCTATCATGCTCCTCTTCCGCCCACGCAGCCTGACATCCTCTAGCTTGATCAGGACAGACGGGGCCTTCTTGAAGGTTGCCTTGTACGACCCGAGAACAACGGCGAAGAGCCTCTCGGCCCTCGGATGGGTGCTTGCAAATGCCCTCTCGAGAACATAGAGATCCACAGCCCGGTCCTCGTCCGACATGCTCTGCGTTGCCAGCCCGAAGTCGATGAGGATCACATCCCCCTCAACCACCTTTGCCCTGTCCTCATCCCCCGCACATCCATTTTCGAGTTGGCCACCCTGCCTCGGCCTAAGCATCATGTTGCTTGTCGTCAAATCCCCGTGTACCACCCCGGTCCGGTGCAAGGCCCCGACGGCCGTCCCAATCCGCTTCATCAAGTCAACCAGGGGTGTTTCGTCCTCCTTGGGAGTCTCCGCCCCGTCTTCTGGCCTCTCGCCAAGCCACCCGTTGATTCCCACGCGCACGGGGATGCCCTCGATCCACTCTATCATCATCCAGCCGGCCGCGGGGTCCATGGCATACACGGCGGGGACGGGCACGCCGTCGCGCCAGCACCGCTCGAGGACCTTGGCTTCAGAAGAGATGCGCGCCTTGGTCAGACGGGCGTCGAGAATCGGGTGGCGGTAGGGCTTCGGGGGCCGGTACTTGAGCGCGCATGGTCGGCTGGCGAGGAGGTGTGTTGTCTTGTACACGCGCCCCTCGGCGCCTTGGGTGATGAGCGATGGCGGGGTTGACGCGGGGTAGGTCAGAACTTTTGGCAGGGGGAATTGCGGCTCGGTGGGGGGGGCGACGGCAGCCATGTCGGGCGCTGGCGGACGAGGGAGAGGACCAAAACGAGGAAGGCAGCAGCAAACCTGGTCGCAGGATACGGTATCCTCGTCGCTGGGCGGTTTAGAGAGCCAAGAGTACGCGTGTCGAAGTTTTGGCGTTTTGCGACGGAGGCCTGATTGGTGCCAAATCGCTGCGTGGGAGAGTGTGCTACGGATGGAGAGCGAGATGCCCCTCCTCCACTCAAGCGCTCCGCCAAGCAGTCATGCCCTCACTCCGTCCATGGGAAGCACTGCGGGCACCCACTAAGTGGCATGCATGCTGTGGGCGGAAGTCAGTCAGTCAGTGGATGAGCATCCCGCATCGCATCGCATCGCATGATACGGCTCAACCCCAACGTGGACGGACTCCTCTTCAAAAAGAGCCTTCCGTTCCGAAGCCATCCCGCGCGCTCTCCCCAGAAACTTGCGTTTTTCATCTCGCCTCAGCTGATGCGTCTCGCCAGGGCCAAGCCTCCGACCCCTGCTCCGTCGGCATCGCCAACACCCCGCATTTCGAAGCGCCCATGAATATTTGCCCCGCGGCACAGATAGAACGAACCTCTTGAAGAGGAGGGAGGCGATTGAAGTCGTGCGCCTCTCCACTCGTCCACTCGTCCACTCGTCCACTCTTCCTCCATTTTCCTGACCCTTCGACGCTGGTCCCAAACGGTCCGAAGCATCGATATGCTAATGCAGCAAGGGCAGCGTTGGGCTGCATGTGTGGCCAATGTGATGGTTCACCTCGACCCCTGTCTGGCGCTGCTGCGACAGCGGTGAAGTTGCAGCACATCAATCAACGCACCACACGGCGCCCAGCGGCGGCTCCCCCCCCTTCGGTGGGGGAGGGGGCTGGTTCTGGCTCTGTCATCGCCTGCTGGCCCTGCTTCTGCTGCTGTTGCGTCCGCTGCTGCTGCTTGAAGACCCTGCATCCGACGACAGGGGCAAGCCCAACGAGCGCAGAACACACACAAATCGCCCCAGATGCGTGGTCAATTCGTATTAATCACCCTCTTGCTAGCAGTGCGCGCTGGCATGCCATGACGGAGCTCCCGCCCGCTCGGCGCTCTCTAATACCATGACCGACTCGTCGTCTCTCACGCTCACCGCCCTTCTCCTCTCGCTCGCCGTGGTCGCCCAGGCCGCCAGCCGCTACGCCAAAGCCTACTTCGACGCCCCCAGCGAAGTGACCGCCTTTCTCGACGCCGTCGACAGCTCTATCGCCGAGAACGAGTCGTACGATCGCGACATCGCAAAGGTCCAGCGCCTGGAGGACAAGCTCCGGCTGGGCCGCTTGTTGCGCGATATCCAGCGCGGCGGGGACGCCCTGCGCGAGGAGCTCAACGCCCTGGTCGTCTGCCAGGACGACACTCGACTGCACAGCAGCGCGCGGATATGGTGGGCCGACCATCGGACGAGTCTAGAGGAGAAGGTGCGCCGGCTTGACCTGCTCAGGATGCGATTTCTCGTCGTCCACATGGGCGTCATCGCCGGCGCGGCCGCCGAGACGACTGCGGCGAAGAGGGACTTTGGCCCACGGGATGTCGAGAGGCCAGCAGCACCCAGTCTACCTCAAACACCACGCCCGAATGCGCTAGCAAAGGCGCTCGCCGACGGCATCAAGTCGAAACCGCCGTTGCGGAGGCTATCAGTCCAACCATCAACCCCCAAAGAGAGCCCCGAGGAGAACCCTCGCATGGGCTGGGCCGGCGTCATCCAGGAGCTGCAAAAGAGCCCCTTGCTGCGGGAGAGGCACGCCAGCATCGAGATGGCCATGTCAAGACCATCACCATGAGAGCAGCCAACCCAGTTGCCATCCGCCAGTTTGACACTCACCTCTGGCGGCTCACCACCATCATTTTCTGACGAGACACGACTACTCACAATACCATGCATATGATGTACCCCTGCATGTTTATGACTCAACGCATTCATTGCATCATGGGCGTTTGATTTAGCTGGGCGGGGAGGTAGGGGAGAGGGGAAAGGGATTTGTGGAGTTGGGGGGGTGGGTTCGGTGAGGGGATTTTTGTGTGTTTTGGTTTCCATTTTCTCCTGGCGGGCATGAGTTCTGGTTCGAGTTTTGTCACTTCACATGAGATACCCTATTCCCCTTCACAGTCAGGCACATGTTTATTTTTACATCCATACCTTCTTGCATCCCGTCCCTCCCCTGTGTCGTCTAATGAGTAATGTCTTGATTCGCACTCTCCAAGCCCCGCGACCGTCGCCAGCCTGCGGTCCTCCAACTGAACCTGTTGCTGTATACTCCGAGTGCAAGTCGTAATGATAAGTTCCTCCGGCGACTTAGATTCTAATGCGCCGCATCGGGCCCAAGTCCATTCCTCTCACCGACTGCAGTCTCCTCGTCAGTTTCCAGAGCATGAAGTCGGGTTGGGCAGGGGTAAAGACGACTTACCGTCCAGAGCAACCAGGAAACGGCTGACGCAGTTGTAACAAGCAACCTACCAGGAAGGTCAGTACACAGAGTATCGGACGGGAAACCATGAACCACGGAAAAAGGGTAGTAAAGAGGGAGAGGCGCGAAGCAAAACACACCGTCGCCGTGATTTCCACCACCTCCCGATCCCCAAACAGCTCCCGCAACTTGGCAAACGTCTCGTCCCGCACCTGGACGTTCCTCGTCATCTCATCCGTGAAGCAGACAACAGCCCACTGCTTCTCAGTCAGCTCGGCGGGCCTCTCATCACTCCCCTCGCCCGCGAGCACCAGCGGCGCCTCGCGCTTGACCACCTCCATGCCGGCCTTGCTGACCCCGCCCTGCTCGGCCAGCGGCGCGTGGTGCATCCACTCGTACCACGCGCGGTTGACGACAGCGACGCGCGAGATGGCAATCTCGCGCAGGTCCGCGGGGAGCGTCGTCTGCGTGCGCACCGCGCCCAGGAACGAGTTCCACCCGTCCGCCACGGGCGGGGAGTGCAGCAGCGTCAGGTCGAGCGGCTGGAGCGGGCGGGGCGCGCGCCGCGCCTGGATGCGCTGCACGATCGCCGCGTCCTCGGCGGAGGCCGGCTCCGGGGGGTTGGGCACGTAAGGGAGACGCATCGTGCGGGTTTGCTATTGGTGATGATGCTCGTGGAGGGGATGAGGGGGGTGTCGTCCTGGTTTTGTTGTCAGTGATGTGAGGTGAGTGTGTTCGGGACTTGGTAGTGGGGCAGTTATCTCTCGGACTCCTCAAAACCCAAGGATACTGTGAAAGGAACTCACCGAGAGCGAGTTGGTTGCTGAGAAGTGTTGCTGTTGCGGGCAGGCGGACTCTCCTCAGAGCGAGCATCGGGGGCGGCGGTGACTGAAGAGTGACGAGGCACTCGAGGCTGCTTCGGCTGTTTCCTCAGCGCCGGGTAGGCCCGGCACGACCCCCTGATGTCATCTCCACACTGCCGGGCCCGAGAGTCGGAGCGGACGTCGCTGCGGGGACCCCGGAACGTGGACTCGGCAACGCAGACCCAAGACGGAGCCTCGATATTCCCAACCCACGTTACACAAGAAGAAACGATCCGTGTTGTAGTTAGTTAGCACCGTCACGGGCACTGCGTCAACTCTCGCATTATATCAGCTACGTATATGATGGTGTACAGATCTGTTTGTACATCCACAAGTTGCGGTATTTCCTCATCTTTCTCACACCCCAAGCGCCAGCCCCAGTGGGGTTGCCGCGAAGACCAGCGCAGAAAACAAAACCCTCTAACGCCCCGTTACCATCGCCGAAAAGGAGCCCCCAAATGCGCCGTTTTATGGAACCCAAGCCCCTCAACTCCTAGCCCGTTTCTTCAACCAGTACTCGTCGCAAGAGAAAGAAAACCCCCAAGGATGGTAACATGTGCCTCCGCCAAAATGAACACCCCTCGGGGGAGAAAGAAAACTACATAAATAAAGTCAAAGCCAAGTCAGCGACAGGCTCATCTCAACCATGGCGGTAGACAATGTCGAGTCGTCGTGCCCCGGAGCCTCGGAGCGAAACCCGCTACTGAGTCTCCAGGGCCGGGGGTCCATTGGGAAGAATCCCGTTGACCTTCTCTCCGGGTTTGCCATCCGCGATCGGGTCCCCCACCTCTTGCTCCGGGGTAGTCACGGGCGTCTTGTCCGGCGTCGTCCTCCGCGTCAGGCTCGACGTCTCCGGTTCTTCCGGGATGGTGGCGAATTTCGCCAGGACTTGCTTCAGCGCCGGCCGACGGATTGGCTTGCTGAGGAACTCGTTCATTCCGGACTCCATGCACTCCTTCACATTGCTCTCTTCCGAGAACGCCGTCAGGGCGACGATGGGAGCCGAGTATCCCATCTTCCGGATCAGGCGTGTCGACTGGAGACCGTCGAGGTTCGGCATCTGGACGTCCATGAAGATCACATCAAAGTGCTGGTTATTCTCCATGTTCGCCTTAACGAGATCGTACGCCTCCTGGCCGTCCTTGGCGATGGTCACGTCGTAGATCTCTTCCAGCTTCAGCAGCCTGCTCACTACTTCAATGTTGGTCGAATTGTCGTCGGCCACCAGCACGCGTAGCTTTCCCTGGCCAGCCTTATTAGCCATGGCTCGGTCGATGGCGGCCATCTGGTCCTCCTTGCTTAGCCGGCGGTTCGGGGCCGTGGCGAAGAATGGCTGGCTGAGGCCGACCAGCCGCGGTTGCTGATCGAGGATGGTGGACGAGGGCGGTTGGTGTGGATGTTGGAGCTCTACCGAATTCCTCGGGTGCGTGTTTCGCACATGTTCGCCGTCCACCGACGCAACACTCGCCGGGCGGGAGTTCATGCTGCTGGATGCCGTGCTCGAGGCGCTAAAGCGGTCCATGATCAGCCGCCATCCAGGTGATACCGCAGACAACGAACCAAACTTACCGATTCTTGACGAACTTGAGAGGAATTTGCATCCTAAAGGTCGTGCCAACGCCAGGAGTACTGGCCAGGGAAATGCTGCCACCCATGAGACTCGCCAGTTGAGCACAAATGCTGAGACCAAGACCCGTCCCGCCATACTTCTTGCTCAGCCCCAGATCGCCCTGGACAAACGGCTCAAAGATCTTCTGCTGCATGCTCTCCGGGATGCCCGGCCCGGTGTCCTCAACCGCAAACTCGAAAAGATACGTCTTTGCGTTCAGCGGCGGAGGCGTCAGGGATCGCTCCCAGATGTGGATGTGCGGGGTCGGCTTCGGCTCCAGGGGGTTAATGGAGAGAGCGGTTCCTCCGTTGGCCAAATGGACGCCCTTGGAGCTCGCCGAATTCGTGGATCCGGATCCCATCCGATGCCGGGTGCGACCCACTCGGTTTGAGCCCGTCTTGGAAAACGACGACGTCCTGCTGTCGTCGCTCTGCTGCTCGACTTCGCCGACACAGCGGATCTTGAGATCGACCTTGCCTCCGGCAGGCGTAAACTTCAGGCTGTTGCTCACAAGATTAATGATGACCTGCAAGATCCGATGCTGGTCACCCCACAGGCACATGTCCCTGAGTCTGCCTGCTCCTGGGTGACCCAAAGCCGGTAGTTTCTTGTCCATGCTGGCTCGCCTGTCTGGCGCAGGGCTGGCATCGAAGCTGTCGGTGGAAACGAAATTGACCGAGAATCCGATCTTGCTCTCGCGGACCTGCTTGTCGAAAATGGCCAAAATCTGCGAGCGGACATCGCCCAGGCGGAACTCGCGTTCCTCGAGGCTGACTTGCTGCCCGATCTGGTTTTTTGAGAAGCTCAGCAAGTCCTCGAGAAGATGGAGCAACAAATCCCCAGATTTGTAGACCGTCTTAAGCGACTGCTTGATCCGATCGACGTCGTCTTCCTCCATGCACACGGCGCACATGCCCATGATGCCGTTGAGGGGCGTCTTAAGCTCGTGCGAGATGTTGGCGATGAAAAGCGTCTTGCTTTCGTTGGCAGCCTCGGCGGCTTTCTTGCTGATCTCCAGCTCCCTTGTCCGCTCCGCCACCTTCTCGTCGAGGGATGTGTATTGCTTCAGCAGCTCATCCGTCATTTCGTTGAAAGTTTGAGTGAGCTCCGTCAGCTCGTCCGTCACGTAGTGCTTCCCATCCGCCACCCTGGCGGGGATCTTGAACTGCCGACGGCCTGGCTCGATCGACATGGCTTGTCGCAGCATGACTTTGCGCCTCCTGTGCATCTTCCGGCGGAGTTTGGCCGCCATCCCCTTTTCCGACGACCTGCCCGACGTCGTCCCACCCGAACTCGGGTTCTCTTCGTCGAAAACCTCGTCCGTGTCGTCCTCGTAACCTGGGGGCTCGACTAATAATGAGGTAAGCCAGGTGTTTTTCTCAGTGCGCCCTCTCGTGCTGCTGCGACAACCACTGCAACGAATAAGGAACAGGCGGGATTGCTGCTTACTGGAATTGAGGGTCGCCTCCTTCAGCCTCCTGATAGGCATGACGCTCCAATGTGCGAATGGGAACACGAGCAGCAAGAGCAGGCCCAAGGTCCCAAAGACGCAACCCAAGAGGATGGCCCGGAGCGTCTTGATGGGCTCGTACGCCTCGCTCTCAACCTGCTCCACCACAATAGCCCACGACACGAGGCGGGTCTGGGGACGGGCGACGCCGACGGCAACGGCGAAGCCTTGTTCGTTGGTCGTCGAAAGCTTGCTCGTGGCGTTGTTTGGGTCCGGGTCCTGGTTGCTGAGGACATCGAGTACTGCGGGATACTGTTTCACCTTGAAAGGATCGCTATACTTGCCGGACGAATAGCTTCGCTGACTGTGTCTGTCCGGCGCGTCGGGAATGTAGGGTGGGAGGAGAAAGCGCACGTCCTGCTCCTGGAATTGGTCCCGGGGGGGCGTCCAAGTCGCATTGCTCACAGCAACCGGGTTGGGAAAATGGTTCCAGGCGTTGACGGAGCCGATGAACAAGACCTGGCCAGTCCTGCCCAAGCCCTCGTCGGAAGTTTGGACCTCGATCAGGGTCTTGGTGTTGGCGACAAGGGTCATGTAGCCGAGAATGAAGCCATTGTTTTTGACCTGGCGAACGGGGATGGTGATGGAAATCAGGGCATAGGTCGAATTAACCACGAGCGGCCCGAGGAGGACGCCCGTCTTGTCACTCCCGTTGCCCAGAGAAACGCCCGGGAACACGTCTGCGGAGAAGGCATTTGTGTTTCCCATGGCGTCGCTCGGGCGGTTGCGGTCGATATAGGTGATGTTGGGATAGAGCGACGGCGGGAAGCCGTAGACGGGGTCGCCGAGGTAGACGGGGGAACCATCAGGGGCCTTGTAAGGCAGCTCGATGGGGCCCGTCTCGGTGGCGCCGTTGCCGGTGACGCTGAGGAGGCCCTTGGGGTCGCCGGTGGTGTTGCGCGAGTACAGGCGGGCCTGGAGCAGGCCGGAGAAGCCAGTGCGGCCGAGGGCGCTCTCCATGTCGTCCTGGGCGGCATCCCAGGCGGCGGGGTTGGGCGTGTGGTTGACCTCGGAGGCGTAGAAGTTGTTGAAGGCTTCCTGAAGCATCAGGCGGGTCGAGATGGTCTGGCAGGCGGTCTGGATCAGGTTGATCTCGGACGAGACCCTGGCAGCCTTGAGGGAGGCAGTCAGGGACAGGCTGCCAGACTTGACGCCGACGACGAAGTTGTTGACAAAGATCCATGTCGGAATTGAGACGATGGCCAGAGCAACGCCGACGGCGAGTATCACGACCGCTGCTAGCTGCTCCCGGATCGCAACCCGCATCTTCATTCGGCGGGCTATGAGGCAGAGACTGAACGGGGCCGCCGCGCTCGACGCATGTTATGTCCTTGTTCCGAGCGCCCAGAAGCTCTTCCTTGCACCGGAGAGGGATTGACGGGCTGGGCCTGGCTGGCCTGGGGCCGGGACGGCGTAGATCGGGCTCTCCGTCGTCCTTGTCGTCGCCGTCGCAATCTTTGGTTGTCGCGAGCCGGGTCGCCGTTCTGATACCAAGGCGCTGTGGCTGCTGCTGCGGTTGCCGCCGCCGCCAGCGGTGGGGGATGGCGAGCGGGTGGCGTTCAGTTGCAGGGCGCGCGACAGACAGGGCGTTGAACGAGAGGCTTGTCTGCAGGCAGGCGGCAACGGAACGTCGAGACTGGCGAACCGGCTGGACTTGGTATTGTCGCGAGCGCGTGCAGGTTCGAGTCGCAAGATCAGATTGATCGGCGAAACCAAACGGGTTCTGGCCACCTCCAACGACCCAGTGGGGCTCATACGAGTTGCGTTCGCGTCCTTCAATCGACTTGCAACCCGAGCAATAGCTGGCAGCAGGGGGGGGCCCACAGGGCAGCTGCGGTGCAGATTGAACGACACCAATTTTCCCCAGTTTGCCCCAGCTTTTTGGCGACCATGCCTCATCCGTCACCCTGGAAAGTGCCGGGACTGGTCTCGACCGCGCCTGCCAAGGCCACGCTCTCCTGGTCTTGCTGGCCAAATTCGATGGCGCTGTTCTGCTCGTGGTCCCGTCCCTTCCGGGCCCTGCAGGGTTTTTGGCTCAAGTGGTTGCCCCAGCGCCGGCCGAGATTGAGGCTGCGCAAAAGAGACAGCTCCAGCGGGTCTGATTGTCAGTGCATTTGTGCCACCCCTTTACTGAGGCTAGAATGGCGCCAGATCCCCAACATGTTACATACACATATTGCGGGCATCAAGGACGGAGTATGGAGTACGGGGTACTGGCAGAGAATTGGTCGTCAACACCTACAGCAATCTCGTGTGTGTGTGTGTGTGTGTGTGTGTCTGTGTGTGCATACTCGGTAGTACTATGTATGGATGTGCGTGCCTGGCGTTGTCTGGTGATTTTCGCGAATGTTCGTCGGCGTGGCCTTGCAGGGATCATCCACGGCGCAAGCCGAGCTCTGGAGATGACACCTGCATGCATGAACTGGAACGGAGCATTCCGGGCTCCTCGTGGAACTCGCATAAGAAGTGCGCGGGATCTGGCTGCTTTGGCTCTGTGTGGGGTGGGGTGTTGGCCTGCGAGCCGCTACTCCATCCAGATCGACTCCATTTGCCGGCCGCTCGTCAATGTCACTTCAGGGCAGGGCATGCGCATGGGGGGGAGGGTTTTGGACAGGAGTAACAGGTGGCTCATTCCGCATGGATCATCATGGCAGTTGCTTCATTCATCAAATCATAAAAAAAACACTAAATATGTGAACAAAAGAAAGGCTCATTAGAAAGTCGTAAAGTCAGGCATCATCCATTTCCCATGGTATCGTCAACTCAAGACGCCACCCGCCTCAACCGGAGCTGTCCCCCCCGTTCCAAGTCCGTCCACCAACGCCTAAACCGGAGCCCAAACCCCGCCGCCCCTTCTTCCTCCCCCTCCCTAAGACCGACTGAAGATCAGCGGCACCAGCGCGCTCTGGCTCTCCAGGCTGCGATGGTCGGGCGCGATGGCCACGTTGGCCAAGCTCCGCCCAAACAGGCCCTCGCGGAGCCGGTAGGCCACACTCGACGTCGACGCGCAGCTCAGGCCGCTGTGGTGGTGGTGCGGCGCCGGCAGGTTCATGGCGAGGTTGAGTGCCGACAGCCCGGCGACGACGGCGGCCGATTCTTTGCCGCGCGTGGCGTCGCCTCCGTCGCCCTTGCGCTTTGAGAACTCGCGTGAGAGCTTCGTCATGACGGCCTGCTTGGCCCGCTTGAGCGCCGACGCCCGCGCCGCCGCCTCTTCGGCCTCGGCGCGGAGGTCCGCCTCGATGGTGCGCTGCGCCGACGAGAGCCCGTCGTCGGATTTGGGCGTGTACTCGGGCGTCAGAAGCGGGCCGAACTTGGCCGACGGGTCGTACACCGTCGGCTGCAGCATCACGGGGAGCGGGTCCGAGTTGAGGATGGGCACGCTGATGTCCATCTTGGGCCGTGGCGTCTGCGGCGGGGTAAAGGCCTCGTCGTCCGTGCCGATGACTTCGGGCATGAACGTGAGCTCAGGTACTTCCTCCTCCGAGTGGTGGCGGCGGTGCCGGCGATGCCGCCGCGGGGAGTCCCGGCTTGACGAATGCCGGTCGCTGGTGTCATCGCTCCGGGAGTGCTTGTGGTGGTTGCGGCTGTGGTGTGTGTGATTGTCGCTGTGACGCTCGCTCCTCCGCTCCTCGCTTCTGCGCCCATCCCGCTCTTCGGTGGCTGCATCCTCACTGTGCTTCCGCGATCTCCTGTGGATGCGGCGCTTCTTGAGCTTTGTGGTGAACCCCTCGCTCGCCTCCCTCGCCGCTTCAATATCGGAGGCCAAGCTGCCGTCGTCGTGCGTCTTGCCACCGGCCGAGCCGGGCCGTGAGCTCTCCTGTCTCCGCCCAGCCGAGCTGGGCCGTGAGTTATTGCCCTGTGGCCGCCCTCCGGCCGAGTTGGGGCGCGAGCCTCCATGCGCGGCAGCTGTGACGCCGCGGGCCCACTCCTCGACGCCCGCCTCGAACGTCTCGACGTCGTTCACGCCGCCAAACATCATCCCCTCCAAATCAACTTCGAGCAGCTCCCTGCTCGCCGCCGTCGCCGCTGCGGACGAGGGCGGGAGCTGAATATCCTCCACGGAGCTTGCGACGGCAGATCCCGACGAGTTGGACCTCGACGTCGTCGGCCGGCAGTCGCTGGCAGCCATGGACCGGTGAGACCAGGCGTCGCTGCTCTCGCCGTCGGTCAGCGGAGCCAGCGCCTCGTCCCAGCTGCCGCCCCGGATGAGCGCGACATTCTCAAAGTCGAACTCGCGCACGGTCTGCTTGTGGCTTGTGACCAAATTACGCAGCTGCTCGACGTTCATGGTGGCGTTGCGAACCGACATGGACCGCAGGCGGGGCATCACGAACGACCTGCGGAACGGCCGCGGCGGGAGCGGAGACATGGGGCTGGTGACCTCGTTGAAGAGCTTCTTGCTGCTCCGCGGCGCGGCGAAGAGGGGGTCGCCGGACAGGGCGATGGGACACGGGCCCCTGCGCCCAAGCCAAGTGAAGGAGAGCTTGTCGAGCCCCTGCGCGAATCCCCGGATGTAGTCGTCGATGATCTTGAGCTGGTCCAGGCCGGGCGACGGGCCGTAAAAGTCCCAGGATTCGACCGAGATGTAGAGCTTCCGGATCTGGCGCCACCGCAACGCGGCGGAGGGCAACGCGCCGAAACCCGGGCTGTGGCGGAGGTAGTGCAGGGCGGACGGGTGAACGCCTGACAGCGTGAGCTTGGAGAGCTTCGTGAGCGGTGCGCGCTCAAGCGAGATGCGCAGGCTGATCAGCGCGTAGTCAACAATGTCCCGGCGGTACCGTTCCCTGGGATCCTGGCCGGGCGTCTTGATGGTGAGGTGGCGCATGTTGGTCATGTGCTCCATGGCGTCGATGAAGGAGGGCACATGCGTGGCCGCGTGAAAAAGTGGCGGATATTGCTGGGTCAAGATCTCGCCGAGCTCCGAGTTGTCGTATTTTGCCCTTGACTGAACGGACTCGGTCGAGGTGTGTGGGTGGTAGAGGAAGAGAATCTCCTCCCCAGTCTGGGGGTGGATCAGGGGAGGCAGGAAGGTGGCGTGGGAATGGGACATGGAAAAGGTAAGGTGCTCAATGTGGTGGCCGATCCTTGACAAGGCCTCAATCTTGCTGGCCTTGGTGAGGCTGTTGGCGGTGAAGGTCAGGTTGGTTCGTAGGAAAAGCCGCTTGGTGACCAGGTTGCAGCAGGCCGAGTTGGCCAGTCTGACCGCACAAATGTCTTGCTTAGACAAGAGCTCAAAGAGCTTCTCACGGATGGTGTCGTCCTGCCACAGGGAGTAGAACGCTCGAGGATTGGTCGCCATGATGCTAGCATGTCGTGGAGGCGACAATGGGAAAGGGGTGTTGTTTGACTTGTGCTTAGGGGGACAGTCGGCGCCGACCAACCAACAGTGACGTTGTCGAGGGCGGTTTCAGTGTCAAGGACTTCTTCACTGGCAGCAAAGAGGCAATTCAAGCGCGGGGGGTCGAGGACGCAGCCAGGCGATACTGTAAACTGGGAAAGGGAATGGGAAAGGAGGGAGTGGGCCGATGAGTTGATCGCGCAAAGAAGCACTGAGGGCGCCACCAGGGAGCCACGGATGGTTGACGTTGACGAGAAGGAGAGACGGGGAGACGGAGAGAGAAATCAAGTGAAGGGGGGAACCTTCGGTCAGAGTATCGACATCAACAACTCGAAGAGGGGGGGCTGTTCTCTTGAATCAGCCATGGGCAGTCCCTCATCCCATGGATAGGACCTCCGTCCTTCTCTCCCCGTCCCTGTCCTCTCCTCCTCCCCCCTGGCGAACCTCCGCATTCCTGGCCTTCCCTTTCCCTGGGAGTCCCTTGCGCGATTTCGCGAGTCGAGTGATGATCGGTCACCCGAGGTCGTCGCTCCAGACCGACCGTTGAAGGCTGGCAACGAGTGGATGGCGGTGACTCACGACCTGCAGACGTAGTGCAGCTTCGGCATGCAAAAGCAAGAGCGGATCCGATGCAAGGACTGGCTGGTTGCCATGAGCGCGCCCGTAGGGGTGGACCGCGTCGGGCCACTCAGACGACCGTCCTGGCGTAGCACCAATGCAGCCGTCTCAAGCTGGGCGTCTCCCATCCAGTCGAAGGAGGAGAGAAACTGCAAGGAGTGCAGAGGCAGTGCAGAAGCGGGGCTGCGGGGAAGCTCAATCGAAGCGCTATCGATAAAAGTTGAGGCGGGAGAAGTGGGTCGAGGTCGCGCCTGACGCGATGATGGCCCCTGATTGGAGCTTGGCGGTCCCAACGCGCGAAACACACGCGGCCCGCACACGAAACTGGCGCGCTGCTGCTCGCCTTGCCGATCACTTGAAAGCTTAAGCGCCATCCCGCCGTTGCACGACCAGACGACACGCAGGGACCGCGCTCGACCTTGCGGTCCCTCCCCTCCCCCGACCTCCCGACACCGTGGTGGTCTCCACGGAACCCTGCCGTCTCGAGGGGAGTCGCCCCTTTGGGAGAGAGTGGGAGGGGAAGAAGGTGCTGGGAGGCCCGCCCTCTTGAGGTGGCAACTTCGCTGTGGGACGCGTCGGTTTGCCCCAGTCCAACTCGACAAGCCCTGGCCCGAGGCTCTTCGCCGGGGATAAATCTCTCACCGATCGCTTCCATCCTCACCGCCATTGACACGCCCGAAATCCATGTCTGATGAAACATGAGCTGCCAAAAGGGGAAATCGCAAACGGCGGGCATCCCATTCTTCCCATGGCCCACTTCCCAACATCGCTTCCGCCGCCATTTGGCGCTTTCTCCCCTCTCTCCACCCCCAAATATTGAGAAACAGAAAAAGATCTCGCATGACGGGTAATGGTTGACAAGCGGCGGCGCCGCGCTGCTGCTTCGTGTGCTAACTAGAACTAAACCCTCAGGACCAAGCCCCCTTTCTCCAGGAAGGAGGGGGGGGGCCAGGAGGGAGCGGCGGTTGGGAATACCCACCTCTCCCGCCCCGGTCATTGTATTGCCTGCTCGCGTGTCTTCTCCCACGGCTGCCTCCTCCGTTGCCGCCAGAGAAGCTGATGTTCCCAAACCGTTGGCTCTTCTGTACCGGGGCCTGGATGAAATCCTCGTCATCCTCATCTGCCTCCTCAAAGAAGATGTGTCGCTTCGGGACGATGCTTTTGCCAAAATCAGGCCTGTCGGGCAAGGGAGCAGCACCAACGGAAGCCCCAATGATGGCGAATGCAGATGAGGCCGGGTCCAGGTACCGATCGCAGTTTGATTGACACCACGTCTCCCAGGGACCTTCCGTCAATTTCTGCGGGTTCAGCCCACAGACAGGGCCGTGGTGTCCCGGCCGGCCGCAGCAATAGCAATACACCGGGAGAGACTGGACCTTGTGGACCGCGTCGGGGACGCACGAGAAGCTCCTCCAGAGTTCGTGACAGAACGCGTCAAGATGGTCGCGCGACCCGCAGAACGCGCACTCCACCTCGTCCTGCGGCAACGCCAACTTCTCGCTGCAGTCCTTCTTGACATGACCGAGTTGCTTACACTTGGCGCACCGCCGGCGCGTCGGGCAGGCAAAGGACCGATGTTCCGGGTCGCGGCAAAACCGGCACGCCATGTTCGGGCACGCGGCCGCGTCGTGGCCTCGCGAAGCGCACAGGTGGCAGAATGACTCGTTTGGCCCGATGCCGGGGAAGTATTTCTCCCGATATGCAATATCCGCTGCGTCGAGCAAGCCCACGCCCGCATCGCCAGGCTCGCTCGAAGCGGATTCCGCAGCCCCGGGTTCACCTAGCAGGGAGGTGGGGGAAAATATCTCAAGGAGCAGCGCGCTGTTGTCTAGCGCATACTGGACCGCCGCGCGACGGGCAGCCGCAGTTTTGGATTTTGACAATCCGTCGATGGTCCCAGTCCACTTGAGGTATGCTTCGGTGATTCGGTTCCGCTCTCGGGTCGTCTCGGCCTTGATCTTCCTCTGGTTGTTCAGCTCAGAAAGTGACTTGCACCACACCACAAACTTCTCCTCCCAGGCGTGTTGATCTTTTGGGGGGACATCCAAGTCCGCAGAATGCCAGGGTGCCGGGAGCACCCAGTCGCTTGCTTCCACGTTTCCCTGTGGTGTTGAGTTGCTGCTTTCCGACCGCGCGCCGTTGCTTTGTGGCTCCGACGGCGGGCTCGGTGAGTGTTCGGCCTCGGCCAGGGAGTCGTGCCATGGCCCCTCGAGATCGGCTTCCAAAGCTTCCGAGAAAATGCGTTGAAGCTGCTCCGGCTCGAGGCTCATCTCGGCAGCCGCATCCACAGCAACAGCCTGTTGGTTTCGCGAAAGAGATCGTTGGGATTCGAGCCACGAAGCCCAGGCGCCTCTCAACAGCTCCGCATCTTTCAGCCCCTCTTGGTCTCGATTCAAGGCCATCAGTCGAACACACCATTTTGTGAACATTGGCTGCCAGGCATTGCCACGAGAAAAGAGCTTGGAGAAATCAGCATCTCCCGATGGCATGGCCAGCCTTTCGATATCTGTCGATTCAGCGAGAGGCAGCTGCACAGCGGATTCCGAGGCTGGCCGGGAGGCGGGATTGCGACGTTTGTCCTTCCCGGCAAACGAGGTCCGGAGGCCGCTGTTGACACCCCTATTCCACCCCCCGTGCGCCTTGGACGACGTTTGCAGAACACTTGGGTCCGTTGGCGACTGACTGGGCTCCGCAGGCTTCGAGTCGGAACTCTCGGTTTCCTCTGGAGAATCAGCGCCCTTTGGCCTCTTTGGAGGCGGGTGGGCGGCATCTCCAGCCATTTCATCCTCGTTGCCCATACCATCTCCATCGGCATGGAATCCGGCGTCGGATGCGCGGCGTTTTGTGCCCATTGGAGAGTTGGATGTCGGCGACGGTAAATCCTCCATGCCCAAAGCCGGCTCTGGAAGTCGTGGCTGTTCCGTGGGCGGCGTGGTGCTGTCCATCAATCTCTTTCTCCCCCGTAACCGCCTGACCGGCCTCCTCTTCGCCCCCGCGCTGTGATTCTCGGCTTCTCCTCACCGGACCGTCCACTGGGTCGGGGGCAGGAATCAGGAATGATGATTGTGGTCGAGGCGCTCTCTGGTCGGCGGGATGGAGCAGGCACAGACAGGAGAGGTTGAGCCGAGGCCATCCGTCCGTCCAAGCAACGCAGTCGTGTGAGTTGCCCGTTCAAATTAGATGCTGGAAATAGCGGTCCCCGTCTGTTTTGGCTTGGAGTCCTCGAGAAAGTGTCGTCCTCGGCCGATGAGGTCCTTGGTGAAGGATTCGCGACTGCCACCACCGCGACGCATTAAATTTTAAGTGGGCCAGGAGCCAAGACAAAATCAGACCTGCATTCCTGCATCCCCCATGTTAGTGACCGGACTGCCGTTACTCCGTCGTCCAGGTACCTGGAGGTGATCTGTGCTCCGTACAGATTACTCAGATGCTCTATTATCAATCACCAGATCATGTCCCGTTAGTTATGCACATTGCTACATTTCTTTGTCACTTCTCCTTTCCCAGTTGGACAGTAACACTTCAATTGCAGGCAATCTGGGCCACTCAGCCAGGATGTCTTCAAGGGTCTGAGACCACACCGCCCCAGACTCTCGGGACGCCTGGAAGTGCATTCAGTGCAACAGGTGTGTGAATTTCGCGTCGCGCTCCTGCACAGCCCCAAGGCTCGACCCACCGCAACACGACAGCCAAGCGTTAGCTGAATTGTTAGTGTTCAATGTTCCCAATGTTCCCAGCTCCTCTGCTCCTCCTCAATCTCCGGCAATATGCCGGAGTGGAGGTACCTGGGCCCTCATCTTCGGCGGCCAGAGCCCTCAGGGTTCTGGCCAGATTGCCACCTGCAACTCGGCTTTCCCATTGCCTCCTTCTTCTCGCTCGCCCACCTGCCCAGCCTGCATGTCCAGTCAGGGTGTCGGAAGCGGGAACTGTCGACATTCCGGCTGCAGCTCCTCTCCTCCCTCTCCATCGCTCGTTGAAATCGGCTGCTCGGCGCATCTTCTGGCCCGGCAAAGCCAGCAGCACCACGAGCTGATCGTCCAATAGTTTAGCCCGCGTTCTCTCCTCCAACAACCAACCGTCATCGGCGACCCGCGAACTCCTGTCCATCCCCCATCCATCCCCGCCGTTGGCCACCGCCGCCGTCGCGCACCGGTTGCCAGCCTGCCGTGCGCCATTGCCCAATCACCCGGCCATTCCGGAGGACCGAGTGGGTTTTGATCAAGCCCCGGAACGCTCGGTGGCCTTGAGTCTGCGGCCATCACAGCCGTGACATCATCCGGCCAGCACCAGCGCCTACCGGCGGAGTCAACGACGACCGTCCGCGAGTCCTCGGACTCGACCTCGGACTCGACCCACCGCATTTCGACCGTGTCTTTGTCCGTTTCCAAGCCCTCGCCCCTTCCCGCCCCTCCCGCCGCCGCCCCTCTCCGCCCGAGCGTCGCACCTTGCGGCGACGCAAACACCGCCAAACTGTCGTCCCCAATACTCCTCTCTCGCACCGTCTCCTACGACGCGGGCGCCAACCCTCCGCGTCGTGGGGCCACGCACGGCACGATGACGGATAAGATGGGCCGGAGGAGGAGATCTAGTAGTATCCTCCAGGTCTATCACGAGCCGCAGGAGCCCATTGAGCAGCTCAGTGACCAGTCCGCCCTTCCCAACCTGAACGCCGATTGGGTCAACGCAAAAGGTATGCTCGGGCTCCACGCCGCCGGTCGAACCCCTCCTCCCACACACCCGACCCCTGGCCTACTCCCACGCAGTGTGCAAGGCTCGCTCCAGTGCTGACCAAACTGCTTGTAGGTGCTTGGACAATCCATCTTGTCCTGATTGTGTGCCTCAAGATCTTCTACGACATCATCCCGGGCGTCTCGCAGGAAACATCATGGACACTGACCAACATTACGTACATGTTTGGCTCGTACATCATGTTCCACTATGTCCGTGGGGTGCCGTTCGAGTTCAACGGAGGGGCCTACGACAACCTCAACATGTGGGAGCAGATCGATGACGGGGCCCAATACACACCCGCCAAGAAGTTCTTGCTTAGTGTCCCCATCGTGCTCTTCCTCCTGAGCACACATTACACACATTACGACCTGGCGTACTTTACCATCAACTTTCTTGCCGTTTTGGCAGTCATTATACCGAAGCTCCCCTTTGTAAGTGTGGCCCCGATAACCCAATCCCCCGCCCCCTCCCCCTCAGCCTCGGCTTTGCCTACGCTTGTTTCTCACACCCGGCTACAGAGTCACCGCATGCGTGTGGGGTTGTTTTCGGGTGTTCCTGAAGATGAGGCGTGAGAATGTGCGGTGGGGCCCTTTGGTTTATAACAGACGTTAGTTTGTCATCAAGATACAGCAGCGAGCATCAAAGGGTTGGACGGTCAAGGCATCGATGGATTGGGGCAGATGCTGTCATTGTCTTTGGAGGTGGGATGTCAATCGAAATCGAACTCGGACTCAAGTCAATTGACCCCCAGGCATGGAAGGACTCATTAATCAGAAAGTGTTTCTTTGCACCAAGCTGCCTGCGGGATTATGGTCGAGGCGTGGGGACGCTCGGGGCGGCTAGCATTGCCCCTGAGCAACACACCGTGGCGGTAGGGCCCTCCGGATTGAGCCGACCGGCAAGGGCGTTGCTCGACTTCGGGCAGGCCCGAGTTAGACCGGCACAGACTAAATATATACGAACAAACTACAAGTATTCAGTGCGACTACTAGCGTCTCCGCGTGGTTCTGATCCAGTCACGGGCCTGTCTGCATGCCTTGCTGGCTCATGATCGCGCGTTGATCTGCTGAAGCCCGAGTCACACTAGTGATCATATGTTTGAATGACACCCCGAGTGTTTATCAACAAACAACACCTCCTCTGTCGCTCGCGCTGGGTCCATGGGGATGTAGGCTATTTAAGCCTCACCGTCCCCTCGAGCTTTCACTTCCTTTCCTGGAACCATCCTACACTCGTTTCCTTTGAGGACAGAAAAGTGCTCAGCACAATCGTTTCTTGTGACGCATAATTACTCAACACACGCCCACCACCACCACCATCACTCAGCATGAAGGCCCCGGTTGTTGCCGTCGGCGCTGCCTTGGCAGTCGCGGCGTGGGCCTCCCCCCAAGATCCCGCCAAACGCTCCCTCTCGGATCTTGCCCTCACTGGTGCACGGGTTGACGCCGCGGTTCCCCTCGCGCCCCTCCCAACCACGGATGCCTTGTCCCCGGACGATGGCTCGGTGACTGTCTCCATTGTCGACAAACGCGGTGCCGAGAACAAAGACAAGCCCAAGGCACCAGCCAAGAAGCCAAAGAAGGACAAGGGGAAGAAGAAGAAAGGGAAGAAGGAAAAGAAGAAGGGGGAGGAAAAGGACAAGAAGAAGAAGGAAAAGGTGAAGAGGGGCGAGGAACCTGATGAGGAGGATAAGGAGAAGAAGAAGGAGAAGAAGAAGGACGAGAAGGACGAGAAGGACGAGAAGGACGAGAAGGGCGAGAAGAAGGAGAAGGACGAGAAGAAGGAGAAGGACGAGAAGAAGGAGAAGGACGAGAAGAAGGAGAAGGATGAGAAGAAGGAGAAGGAGGAGGATAAGCCCGACGTCAAGGAAGCCGATACTCTCGTTCAGGCTCGGAATGCCATCGCCAAGCACAAGATCCACAAGGGTGGCCTTGTTGGCTTCCCCAAGAAGTGGAAGCACGATGACGAAGGCGAGTGCGAAAAAGAGGGTGGTGAAGAATCCGGCTCTGAGGAGACTTCGGATGAGTCATCTGGGGAGTCAGACTGCGAGTGTGAGGGCGAGGGTGAAGGAGAGGGCGAGGGTGAAGGAGAGGGCGAGGGTGAAGGAG
>MU855537.1:0-46950 GCA_033296695.1 Staphylotrichum tortipilum | reverse complement strand
CCTTCTCCCCCCTTTTTTTGGATTCACTGCAGTTTGGTCCTCTTTTTGTTCTGGCGTTTAAATAGCGACGAGGTCGATGACGTGTTACGATTCATGATTGATGATGATAGAAGCCTGGTTTTGGATACAAGGCTCCGACCTTGTTTTCTTTGTTTTTCTTCTCGAGGGTCTGGACAGACACCCGGTAGTTCTCTAATCGGGGCTGCCAGTTGTTCAGAATAGTGGTTACAGATTATAGTCACAGAAAGCAACGAGCGGAGAGCTGATACTCCACATTCTCGTCCAAAACACGCTGGTATCTATGCACATCTCTCTCTGTATAGTGGTACAATCATACACTCCGCATCATACATGGTCTCGTCTCGTCTGCATTCAGATCAGGGCCTGGCCCATAAACATGCTCTCCTTGACCTCAGCCACCACGTCCCTCCTGTCGTCTCTGCCGACCAAGACGATGCCGCGGCCTCTCCTGCCCATGCGGCCGGCCCTTCCCAGGCGGTGGATAAAATCGATGGTGGTGTGGGGCACGTCGTACAGGACGACGTGGCGGACGGCGAGGGTATCGATGCCGCGCGAGGCCAGGTCGGTGGCGACGATGACCTTTGTGTTGGCGAGGTGGCGGCTGTTGGCGCCGCCGCTCTTGGCCAGGATGGCCTGCTTGTTCAGCTCGACCTCGTCCCTGCTGATGCGCATGGCCTCGTTGCTGGTGAAGGTGGCCAACATCTCGCTCTGGCGGTTCTCGGGGGTGTCGCGGTGCAGGGCGACAGCGTCGATGCCCTTGGAGATGAGGTAGTCGGCGACCTCCTGGGTGGTCTCGCGCTCGTTGACAAAGACCATGATGCGCTTGACGTCGACCTCGCCCTTGTCGAGGCCCTCGTGCTCGGCGGCGTCCTTGCCGATGGACCAGATGGCGTCGGCGCAGGCGAGCAGCTTGTTGTTGCGGTAGGGCTCCCTGGACACGTCGATGACGCCGAGCTGGACGCGGCGGGGGATGGCGTGCAGGTTCGGAGTGGCGACGCGGTGGACGTCGGGGAAGTGGGCGGCCAGGTAGCTGTCGAGGCGGCGCGGGATGGTGGCGGAGCAGAGAATTAGCTGCTTCAGGGCGGGCATGGCGCGGTCGACGATCTTGGAGGTCTCCGGGGAGAAGGAGCGGTCAAAGAGCGAGTCGGCCTCGTCGACGACGAGGTGGTGGACGCGGGCGAGGATGTTGGGGTCCTGCTCGGCCATGGCGGCGAGGAGGTGCGGGGTGGCGACAACCATGTCGATGCCGCTGTTGCTGTACATGTTGCGATGGATCTTGCCGTGGCTGTAGTTGGACGAGACAGCGCGCACCTTGAGCTTCGCGACGTGGGCGATCTTCTTGGCGGCGGACAGGACCTGCTGGACGAGCTCGGCGGTCGGGACGAGCACGACGGCGCGGGGGCGGGCCGTGTTGGGGTGGGGCTCGAACTTGTCGATCCACTCGGAGACGGGGGTGCCGTTGCGGTGCTGCTTCTCGGCCTCGAGGCGCTCGTCGTAGGCCTTGGCGGCGGCGTCGTCGGCCTCGGCCAGCTTGAGGGCGTTCATGATGGGCAGCAGGTAGGCCAGGGTCTTGCCAGAGCCGGTCTCGGCAGCCAGAAGGAACTCTTTCCGGTCGGTCTCGGGCCTCCTGTAGCGGGGGCCTTCGCGGGGTGCGGCGGCGACGGCGGCGGCGGGTTCGGGAGTGCGGCGGCCGAGGGTCTGGCCGAGCAGGAGCGGGATGGCGAGCTTCTGGACCGGGGTCGGCTTGATGTCGACCATGCCCTTGAGGACCTCGTTCGACACGGCTTCCTGCAGGGATGGCAGCAGGCGGAACTGGGTAAAGGACTCGATGTCGGAGATGCGGGCCTTGACGTTTTGGCGCTCGCGGTAGGGGATGGTGGTGAGGGCGCGCTGCATCTTGAGGGCCTTGCGGTGGTCATCCTTGTCGTCGTAGGCCCTCTCCCTGGGCTTTCTGTCGCGTGCACCGGGGCGAGCCCTATCGGTGGCGTCGGTGGTGGCGGCGCCGGGCCTCGTGAGCACGACGGATCGCTGGCCTTTGTGGCGGCGAGCCGGGTCGATGTTGGCGACGGTGCGGTTCGTGGCGGCCCAGGGACCGGCGGGCCTCTCGCGGGTCTGCTTCGAAGAGTCGGTGCGAGAATCTGTGCGTGGCCCACGGGCTACCCGGTCGGAGAGGACCATACGCGAGGGACGGGCTCGCTCGCGGTCGCGGGCGTGGAGGGCGGAGGTGGTGCTCAAGGACCGCTGCGATGTCGACGACAGCCATGTCTGGCCAGACTCGAGCAGCGTGCTCCGGGGCACGGCTGCCGAGCGGCACAGCAGGCACACCGAGTCGCGGGCTGTCCTCCACATGGCGTATGATCTGTCGCCGGACGCAGAGGGGCGGGCGATGGGGCGGTTAGTCGTGGTGGTGGTGATGGTGGTGGTGTGTCTCTCGTCGAGTCCCCGCAAGTGGTTCCAACAAGCAGCAGCAGCACACAACGAAAATTAGTCCTGGGCCTCGATTCTGCCATCCTCGACCGCTCTGACCCTAGTCATTGGGCTGGTTTTCTGTTGACGGCGCTGCCCAGATGCGGCAGGCGGTGTGAGGCCCAGGAAGAACCCTGTCCCACCCGCCGGCTTTTGCACCCCCCTCCCCCCAAGACGCTAACCGCATCTGGACCTCGAGGCGCAAATGCCCCGGGCTGATGCACACCGAGAACGACCCATCTGCAGAACTTGTGCTGGAGAAGGCGCCCAGCACGCAACGAAGGCTGGCCGTGCCGTTCTCGGGTGGAGAAACAAAGTGGGCACAGTGGAACACTTGCATGCAACTCTGCTGTGCACAGCTGCATTCTGCATGCGCAAGAGTCAGCCGTTGATGTCAAGCATGGCGTCGGGGTGTTGATTGGCCAATCAGCTCCACGGGGTGCATCAGATCAATCTGCAATCAAACACGCCCAGGGCCGCCAGCCACGATAAGGAGCTCTTAGGGAAGGCTCTCCTCTGTCATATCTCAAGATAACCTGCCCCAGACTCGGGGCGGCGAAGATAACAGTTGGACGGGTCGTGTTGCATTCCTGCATTCTGGCGCGCGGTGTGTATGTTGCAGGCTGCAGGAGTTGCAGATGTTGCAGGAGGCGTCGGTGGGCAGCCTCGAGGTGTGTGCCCCGACACTCCACATCACCAGACAAGATACAGCAGACACGGCAGACACGGCAGACACGGCAGCACACACAGAACACCGCAGACGTACTCGTACAAACACTTGTTCGAACCTCCCGAGTTCGCGCATGTGCGCATGTGCGAGTCCGCCCACCCATCGTTCCACGGCCCCTCCCGAGTCTCGACTTTGGACGGTCCGTCTGGCTCGCCACACCTTAACGCTCAACGCTCAACGCTCAAACTCTCACGCTCACCTCACTGCCGACCTCTGCCCTTCAACCTCGCTCGACCCGTGCCGCCACACCATCTCGAGCCCGGTTTCACTGCAGGGACTGGACCAGACCAAACCAGACCAACGCGGGGTGGGCAGCGAGACGTGCGGAGGGCGTCGAGTTGTGATTATTGCTGAATATTCCTAATTTCTCGCGTACTCTCCCCGTTCCCCCTCCTCCTCCTCGAGGGTACATCACACCGTACAAGGACAGACAACTCTCGCCTTGACCCCATACTGTCCCCCAAACCCTCACTCTCCCCCCCTCCCCCCTACCCCCCGTAGGCCCGGCAGCTAGGCCGATTCTTAGTTTCTGCCACCCCACCCGCTCCACACTCTGGCCCGTCGCCACCCGCCGACGCTCGTCTAGCCACGAAGGAATCCCGGCTCAGATCGAGACCGCGTTCGCGAGACACCCCCCCGCCCCCGCGGGCGTGCCTCGAAACTTTCTCTCCCCTCCTGAACTCCTCCTGAACTCCTCCTGAACTCCTCCTGGAGAGGATCGGGATCGCCATTCTATTCTCTCCCTGGGCTTCCGCGTTGTCGTCCCCCCTGTTCCCTCCCGCCGCCCCCTTTTCCCCCGTCGGACCGAGCAGTCAACTCCCCAATGACCTCGCGACAGCAGCCGACATGGGACCAGTACGAGCGCGGCGCCTTCTCGCGCACCGGCAGCGTCTCGTCCTTTGGCAACCGCAGTGCCCATCATGAGGGCGAGTCCCTGCTCGGCCGCAGCGTCGACTCGACCCAGGATGACGTCGAGTGGCCCCAACACCTCAGGCGGAGGAGGTATGCTCACTCATCCATGTTTGTCTCTTGCTGTCTCCCAAGAGTGAGACTGACCGACCCCCGTGTGTGACCCACAGGTCCTCCATCACCAACCGCCTTACGGCCTTCACCGATATTGGCGGCGTCAACAGCATCCGCTCCTTCACCCGCAGCTGGCAGCGCGCCGCCGGCTTCTCCGAGGTCATCCCCCAACGGCCTTCCTTCGTCTTTGCCCCCGACCAAGCCCCGCTCGCACCGGGAGCGGCAGCACACATCCCCGGCGATGTCTCGCCCTACGCCCGCCAACACCGGGACCTGGAGACCGCCGGCTCGCCCTCCCTCCTGCGCATGCATCTCGAAGCCGCCCTCCGCGCCCCCGGCGAGCAACCCCCATCCCGCATAGAGACCCCCGAGCCGCCGCTGCCAGGCCTCGCCCATGGCGATCTCTACCACCAACCGAGCCGGGAGTCGTGGGAGGGGAAACCCCTTGAGGGCGATCTCGCCCAGGCCTTCCGCGTCGGCAGCCACGCGACCACGTCCGGAGGCTCCATCTTCGCCATCCCGCCGCACCTAGCCACCCCGTCCATCGTCGGCAGCTACAGCTCCGCCCTGGAATACGGCACCATCCGCTCCGACGTTAGCCGCGCGTCCATGGCCCAGGCCGCGACCCTGTGGAGGCAGCAGCAGGAGGCGGGCGGCACCGTACCCGACGGAGAGCTGCCCCCGATCCTGGTCAAGGAGGTCGAGCAGGACGGCAAGATCGTGCTGGCCGTCGAGGGGCAGTCGACCCTGCCCCAGACCGTCTTCAACTCGACCAACGTCCTCATCGGCGTCGGCCTGCTGAGCCTGCCCATGGGCATCAAGTACGCCGGCTGGATCTGCGGCATGACTGCCCTCTTCCTCTACGCCGTCGTGACGGGCTGGACCGCCAAGATCCTCGCCCGCTGCATGGACTTGGATCCCACCCTCATCACCTTCTCCGACCTCGCCTTCATCTCGTTTGGCCGCAACGCCCGCATCGCCACCAGCGTGCTGTTCACTCTCGAGCTCGTCGCCGCCAACGTGGCCCTGATCGTCCTGTTCGCCGACTCGCTCGACCTACTCATCCCCAACTTCCTGACCGTGATCGGCTGGAAGATGTTTTGCGCCGTCATCCTGATGCCCCTGAATTTCCTGCCCCTGCGCCTGCTGAGCTTCACGAGCATCATTGGCATCTTTTCTTGCTTCACCAGTAAGTGGTTGCCCGTATGAGTGTCAAGAGTCATGGGGACCGATGCTGACGGCGATCTTAGTCGTCCTTATCCTGGTTCTGGACGGCTTGATAAAGCCCACCTCACCGGGCTCCCTCATCGAGCCGGCCAAGACCTACATGTTCCCCGCCAACTGGCTGACCCTGCCGCTCTCGTTTGGCCTGCTCATGTCTCCATGGTCAGTTGAGTCAAGTCTCGGGGATGCTCGCAATGCGGAACTAACCTTTTTTTCAGGGGCGGCCATGGTGTATTCCCTAATGTAAGAACGGCCCCCTTAGCCAAACCATAAGCCCATCATCCACTGACAATGCCCTTAGATCTACCGTGACATGCGCCACCCCTACAAATATACCCAGGCGCTGAAAATCACCTTTTCCTTCACCGTACGCCCCCCCCCCCCCTTATATCCCCCTTTTCCCACCCCCTTGGACCCCCTGACTAATCACCACGACAGTACGTCCTCGACGCCACCACCGCCGTCGCCGGCCTGCGTACGTCCCCCGTTCCAACCCCCCCTTCTCCCCCAAAACCCAAACTAACACCCCGCCTCCCGTCCCAGTCATGTTCGGCGACGACGTCCGGGACGAGATCACGTCCAACATCCTCCGCGAGGCCAGCTACCCGCGCGCGCTGACCGTGCTGCTGTGCATGTGCGTCGCCATCATCCCGCTGACTAAGATCCCGCTCAACGCCCGGCCCATCGTCGCGACCATCGAGGTGCTGCTTGGGCTGCACCACCAGCCGCAGCCGGTGGCTGAGCCGTCGTCGTCGTCGGGCGGCGCCGCGTTCAGGGCTACGTTGATGAAAGTGGCGATCCGGGTGGGGGTGGTGTTGTTGTTTTTGGCGATTTCGATTGTGTTTCCCGAGTTTGATACCATCATGGCGTTTATGGGGAGCGCGTTGTGCTTTACGATTTGTGTCACGTAGGTTTACCACCCTCCCCCCCTTCTATTCCTTCTTTTCCCCATCTTCGGCAGGGCCACACAAGTCAACTCAAACCGAAACGAATCACGGATCTTTTGCTAACATCTACCATCTCAGTCTCCCCCTCGCCTTCTACCTCAAGCTCTTCGGCCACGAGCTCTCGGCGCGTGAGCGCGCCCTGGCCATCGTCATCATGTTGATATCGCTGGCCTTGTCGCTTGTTGGCACTGTCTGGGCTTTTCTGCCCAAGAGTCTGATTGGAGCTGAGCCAGCGGCGCCTGCGGGGTCGGCGTTGGCTTAGGGATGGATGGTTGGGGGATGGATGATAGGATGAGATTCATGGATGACCGTGGGGGGTTGGGAAGAGAGAGGAGGCCTGTGATGGATGATACCTGGTTGGGACGAGGACGGGGGTTGGACGACGTCTGTGGCCGATGATACAAGCCAACTCGGACGGTACCCGCCGTGGGGTTTGCCGTCGGTGGTTTTGGCCGACGGAGCAGAAGGGGAATGGGCCGGATATTACACCGGCTGCGAAACGGCGGATCGGATGGGGTTTCCTCCCTCCGTCTGCATACGGTTACAACAAACCGAGACGGGCGAGCGAAGTTCTATGTTGGGCAGCCTGGTCCGGTCTGGAGTGGAAGTGGAGAGGTCTTTTCCGCCACACCCCTATCCGCCCACCCACAGGCCCCTAATGAGGATAATGAATCAGCCGGGAATGTGGCTGGCGAGGATGGTACGGGGATTGGTGGGGTGCTTGCCTGCTGCTGCCGTCGGCGGTGGTGTTGTGGTTTCGGGTTTCTGCGCTGTCATGATCTGGCGTTCGTGGGGCCACCGCATTTTTCGGGAGGGAGGGAAGGAAAGGGGGGTGTTCATGTTTGGGCTTTTCATTCTCATGCATCTTGCATCCATGCATACCAATAGGCATCGGTGTCGGGGAGGGGGTTCGGATGATGGGTTGTCGTTCGGGGTTTGTGGATATCTGCATCCCGATGAATTTTATGTGTCTCGTCTCTCCTTGGTGCTGTCCCATGGCCGCAGGTTTGCTTGAACAGATCGACCCATACGATGGGCTGCTCACGCCCTCAGCCATCCTTGGTTTTGGCTTACAAGACCACATGATTACCACCAACCTCCATCCCTCGGCATACCCTGCCTGGTTATGGTGTTGTGTTGTCTTGTCGACACCGACTTTGACGCTTTGACTCCCTTCCCCCTATTCCTACCCCGGTCTGCGACATGTGTCGTTGCGTGCACCTACCTTCCTCCGTTCCTCGCAGTTCACCAGCGCAGCAACCAATGCCAACCCCCTCTCAACCAAACATATCCGTTTCACCCCCCTTCTCTTCATTCCCATCCAGTATTCATGGTACCGACGGATATATCCCTCGGCAGATGCCCCCCTGCCTCGTCCGTGGGGTTGGCTGGAGGGAGGTGGTTTGTTTACACTCTCCTGCACGGACAGAAATGTGTCGCGCTGGGATAGGACAGACAGCGATGGGCTCTCCCCATACCCGCCTTCCCCGGGACCAATCCACAGGAGCCAGACAGCCCAAAACATAACAAACGGCATATGATACACTCGAGTC
Organism: Staphylotrichum tortipilum; assembly: GCA_033296695.1. Taxonomy (NCBI): domain Eukaryota; kingdom Fungi; phylum Ascomycota; class Sordariomycetes; order Sordariales; family Chaetomiaceae; genus Staphylotrichum; species Staphylotrichum tortipilum. The sequence goes on along the minus strand of MU855537.1, from coordinate 38,986 downwards.
CACCCATCTGATAATTCCCGTCATTTCCTGTGGAGTCCGCTTCAGACGACAACGAGCAAGTTAATGCAGGCCAGCTGGTTGTCCGAATGCGGGTCGATTGGTGTTTGATGTCTGTTATTGTTTCCACATACTCCATCCGTACTATACACCCTGCATGGCCAGCAAGGTTCTCTCTCCCTTTCTTTGCCTTTGGCCCAATCCGGCGAACAGCCGAAACACTTCAGGAGAAGCTAGTCACCAGACAGCCAGCCAGCCAGCAGGCAGCTCACCGCAGAGAAGACGCGTGGATGGCATGAGACATGCATGAACCCAATGTCCACTTTGTAGTCCGCCTCACACCATCGCATAGAAGCGGTCAGTAGCAAGTAGCAGAACAGTCACAAAACACAAGGCGGAACCAAACTTCAAGTGGGTAACTTCTGGTATTCTAGACTCTGATCTCCTCGAGTCGTCGGGAACTCTATCTAATACACAGAAAGCGAGTTGAAGGCCGCCCGAAGCCACCCTCACCAGCTCACCCAAACCTGCCCCCCACTTCTCATCCTCCCCACCAAAACAAAACCCACCACTCTCCAACCCCAACCTCCGTCGATCGATCTTTGTGTCTGTGTGTAATGTAAAAAAATAACCCACAAACAACATGAAGAAGAAAATAAAAGATGCTGACTCGTGCTCTGCTCTGCTGTCCCCGTGCGTGCTGCCTGTCTTATCCATCCCCAACCAAGTGGGCTCCGTTGAATGAAGAAAAAAAAAAGCCAAAGCAAAAAAAGTAGAAATCCAACCCAATTGTCCAGTTTCGCTCCGTTGAAAGCTCCGTGCGCGCCAAAACCCCGATTGTCCCATATGTTTGTGTCGTTTCATTCTAAACCATGCTATGCTTTGTGAGAGAGGAGAGAAAAAAGGGAAAGGGAATGAGGTAGAGATAAGGAAACGGGTAGTGAGAGTGTGGCAGAAAACACTGCCAAAATAGGTTCAAAAAGATGATATGTGTCAAAAGCTTTCAGGATGGCCGACCACCGACCGACCTGATGGGGGAAAAACAGAACCAACTGGGCGCCCACCGCACAAGCCCGCGGTGGGCCACCCGTACAGGAAAGAAAGACAGCAGACAGCAGCAGAGTCAGCACCTCTTAGACCAAGAAGTAAAAAGAATAGATCGATGTCTCAATCGACGGGAGGAAGGGAGTGTTGTATGAGGATGATGGCGATGATGATGATGATGATGATGAATGAAGTGAGGCGTAGATGGATGGTGGTGGTGGGATACGCGGTGGGTGGGCCCAACCACAAGTGATAAGCCGGCACTCGAGAAGACCCAGCTCCCCTCAGGAGCGGGCCTCTTGCCAGCCACCAACCCACTCAAAACAGCCGAAGCCGGTGCGCTTTTCCTTGCGCCAGTCAAAGTTCCAATTCCAATCTCGGTCGCGGCCCTTGTTATTGTTCCGTGGGCACTCCTTTGCGCGGTCGCGACTGTTGCTCCACCTTCCCTGGTAGTGCGGTGGTGGTTGTTGGTTATGAGGGTGATGGGAGCTGTGGTGAGGTGACGTGTTCCCAGAAACGAAAGGAGATTCATGATGTGAGTCGCTGTAGATGTCGAAAGCACCGTGGCCCTTGACTGGAGAGCTGACCGGGAGAGAAGGGCCAACATGCCGGCCTGTCCGGAGAGGCACGTCGGGGAGCGCCTTGAGAGGCGAGCTGCCGGCCTGCGCCCGACGGCGCTGGCCAAGGGCGGCCCACTTGTCCATGTCGTTGCGTCGTGACGGCGTCGAGTGTCGCGGCAGCTGAGGCTCCTCCTTGACGGCGGGAGGCTCCTCGTAGAGGAACAGATCGTCCATCTCCGGTTCGGGCTCGGCAACATGCCCAAAGGCCTCGTCGATGGAAGGGATCTTGCTCTCGTCGCTGGCCGGGATGGCCGACTTGGTCACGGGCGACAGACCCTGGCGGGGGGTGTCGTCATTGTCGACGGCAACGGACGGCGCGGCGGTGCTCTCGTGGCTCCAGGTCCTCGAGTTCATTTCCTTGAGCGTCTGAAGCTGCTTGGCCTGCTCCTCCTCCTCCTCCTCCTCCTCCTCGTCCCAGAGGTCGCTCCAGCTCTTGGACACGGCCTCCTTGCGCCCGAAGACCAGGGACATGGCCGACTGGTTGCGGGGCTTGGACATGGTGATGGGGAGGGAGCCAGCCATGGGCGCGACCTTGGCGGCGGCCTTGGCGGGCAGGATGGGGCGGAAGCTCGGGGGCAGGGCGAAGGACTGCATCGAGGCGCCAAAGTTGGAGTCCATGTACGACGACATGGAGGGCGTCTGTGCGGTGCCCGACATCCAGTCGGTGGTGGTGCCCGACTTGGAGAAGAGGTCCTCGTCGTAGACCTCGTCGTCCGGGATGACGCTGAGCTGGCGGATGGGCTTGGGAGGCGTGGCCTGCAGGGCCTTGGCCCAGGGGAAGGCACCAGTGTCGACCTGCGGGCTCTGGATGGAGGGGGTGCGAAGGGGCTCGCGGTTCGAGTTGGCAACCACGCGGCGGTCGCTGGAGCAGAAGTCGTCAAAGACCTCGTCGAGGGTGGTGAAGCTCACGACGCGAAGCAAGGCCTCGCGGGCTCCGGCCAGGGAGCGCTTGCTGGGGTCCATGTTCATGCACTGCACGATGACCTCATACGTGTCCTGAGACATGGAGGGAAAAACGTCGAACAACGACTGGCGGTCGCGCGTGAAGTCGAGGAACAGGGGGTCCTCCTCGGTCGGGGTGGTGAAGGGGTTCCTCGAGAAGAGAATGTTGAGCAGGCAGATACCGATGGCCCAGATGTCGGCCTGAGCAGGGGAGTACCCAGCGCCGGCTGAGTCGAACTGCTCGGGCGACATATACCGGTCGCTGCCCACTGTCGTCTCGTAGGTCCACTCGTCAGTCGTCGACAGGCCAAAGTCACCCAGCTTCATGGACCCGGACTGGGTCAGGAAGATGTTCTCGGGCTTGATGTCGCGGTGGTAGATGCCCTTGGAGTGGATGTAGGCAACGGCATCGACGAGCTCCAGCATGAAGCGCCTCACATGCTCCGTCTCGAGGGGCCCGTGTCCGATGCGGATCGCCTCGTACAGGTCACCGCGGGGGCAGAACTCGAGCACCAGGTAGACGTGGGCATCCGTCTCAAACGAGTCGACCATGTTGACGATGTTGGGATGCGAGCCGAGCTGGCTGTGCAGCACGAGCTCTTCCGACTTGTCGTCGATGGCGAAGTCGAGGAAGGCATCGGGCGCGGCCGACTTCTTAGTCAGGCACTTGATGGCGACCGTCTGGTTCGTCCTGGTGTCCTTGGCCATGAAGACCATGCCGAAGGAGCCATGGTTGAGAGGCGAGATTGTCTGGTAGCGGCCGCCGAGGACGACGCCGTTGACGAAGCTGTCGCGGAGGCACTCCATTGCGAAGGAATTAGGAATATCCGAGCTGGTGGTACAAAAACCCAAGGATCTTTTTTGCCGTAACCCCCAAAAGCCGGGTCTATGCCGATCGAGTGCACGTCTTAATCGAGAACAACGGGCTCCAGAGTGTACAACGTAGGAAGCGCGGCCGGGGTGACGAAGAGGTCCGAGGTCGAGGTCGAGAGGAGTCGAGAAGTGAAAGGCGAACGGGAAAGGAGGAAGGATGTACAGGCGCGCAGAGCCGCAAAGGAAACAAAAACAAAAAGCTCCGAGTCGTTCACTATCCGAGGCTCATGGGAAGAGGGTATTGGTGGTCCAATAATAGAAAGAAGATGAAACGGCGGCCGAGAGAGTCGTCAGGAGGGTCGGGCTGGCGGTCCCGAAGAGAAAAACAAAGGGAATGGTCGTTATAACATCGGTACGGATGGAGAGTGAATGGTGGATGAGCACGTTGCTGTGGGTACCGAAGAGGTGACCCAAGTGACTGGAGGCTGACGAGATGGTGGTGGTGGTGTTGTTGGCGAGTGAGTCAACCGGGCGGGTTCCGGACTTGGCAAGAAAGGAGGACGGAGGCGATGGTGGGTCAAGGAGGAGGTGGGAGGAGAGCGACGATGTCGAGGAAGCTGGGCGACGGGGGACAGGCACAGCTCTGGTCAGGGAGGGAGGACAACGTCGAGCGAGGTTGGTGAGGTCGGAAGGAAGTCGGAGGGTGGAGAGAGGAGGGACCAGGTGGCAGACAGACAGCAAACCAGGAGGGGAGTTGCAGCTATTGGGACACCTGGCGGACCGTTGATGAAAACATGCGGGAGTCGGGGTGGTCTTGGGGGAACAGGCGGACGAAGAGATGACTCTTCGACCCCCGTGTTCGGCTGGCGAGAAGCGTGTGATTCACAGCGGTGGAGACGGGATCGGGCCTGGCGATTGCTCGGGGCGAGACGGGATTCGGGCAGCGGGACGACCGGGTCCGGGGGCTAATCAGCAGCGCTCAGCGGGATGCCACGAGGGCAAGGAGCCAGTCACTAGGGCGATGCTGATGTGGAAGCGCGCGTGGGGGACTCGGAGAGACGGTCAAGTCGTCGTGAGGTGGTTGAGCTGTCGAGCTAGGTGGACGACAATCCTCGGGCTCGTCTGCGAGGGAGAGGCGGGCAGGGCGCAGGAGAGCGTTGGCGGGTGGCGAGGTGGCCGGTCAGCAGCTCAGAGCCAGTTGATTCTGCAGCGCAGTGCTGGTCGCAGGGTGGGAGAGTGGGAGTGCTTGTCGCCTTCGGAGGAGTCGGATGGGAGTCAGGCAGGACAAAGAGCGAGAGGCAAGAGACGAAGAGTGCCGAGTGATGGAGTGGGCAGGACAACGACAACGATGGCGACGGCGACAGCAAAGGCGTGCAGAAGTATACGACTTATGGAGAGGAGGATGAGGGTGAGGGTGGTGGCAGGAAGAGGGAGGGAGCGGGCGGTGGGAAGGGGTGAGATGATGATGGGTCCAAGGACAGCAGCCTGGTCCAAGGTGACTGGGGGGGGTGGGATGGGGTGGATGGATGTGGATGGGGGGAGGGAGGCGCTGATAGAAGATGCGCGCAGTGGGTGGAAGGGACCAGAAACGCTGGGCGACAGCAGTGGCAGCCCCCGTCGCCTGTTCCCCCGTCATCACTGGGCTGAGCACCCGCCATGATCAAAGGGGAATGGCCTTGGCTGAGCTCGCGGCCCTCGTGCCTGCCACGGAGGCGAGACATGGGGGTGGGAGGGGGGCGTGACGGTGGCCGATGGCGCCGCGATCGTCGAGTCGAGTGCGGCTGGGCGTGCACTGGGCTGGTCGCGCGGGATGGGCAGGACCCTAACGTGCTTGCGTGCCGCATGCACTGTGTGTGAGTGGGTTGCATTGCACACACCAGGCCGGAATGACGAATGGGGTCCATCCAAGCCTGCCACCGCAGCACACCGCTTTCCCTGCAGAGTGCAAGCGGCGCAGGGGTCTAGCCGCCTCTAGAATGGCGTGCTGCCCCCTTCGGATTAGTCTCATGTCGCTTTCGGCTACAATCTCAGCAACCCCGGCGACTGGCCCTCGTGTGGCCTCTTTGATACATCCGTTGACACAGACACAGTGCAGAAACGGCGAGGTCATGAAGACACTCCAGCCAGCCCACCGTCGAGCGTCCAGCGTCCAGCACAGAGGCACTGCACACCTGCACACACAGCCAGCAATGGGCAGCCTGCCTGGTTTACGAGTTACACCGCCCGTCGCGCACGCGTCGGTAGCTCCCCAGCGCGCCAACCACAGGGCGCGACTTGTGGGTTGGGTACCGCTGCATCTGCTGCGTTCTGGCGAGTGACCGAATTGTCCAGTTGGCGGCCACGGCCACCCAGCGCCCGCCAACGCCCTCGCTTGCTTCCCTTGTGGCCACGTTCGCCCTCGCTGATGAGCCCGAGGCCCCACACCACGCATGCTCGCATGCTGCCGACCCGAGCCAAGTGTGCCATTCCCCTGGGGCCAGAGGCCAGAGGACCCATCGCCCACTTCCCGACAGAGGCGACTGGCAGCTTCCACGCCGACGGATGGAGAATTGGAGAGTTGGCGAATTGGTAAGAATGGAGACCAAATGTCCCAGCTGATGAAGCTGAACGGCGAGTGGACTGATGGCATGGCCCAGGCGATCATGACAAAACGGTTGCGTGAGATTGCGTGGCCAGCACAGGGCCCTGACGGAGGGCCCTCCATCTCAGGCCCAGGCAGTCATCAGGGTCCCCGTCTCCCCAACAAAGAACGTCCCTCGCCCGAGTTGCTCCGTTCCCGGGAACCAGAACAACTCGTTTGGGCGCCTGAGGCATCGCCTCCACAGCCCCTGTAACCTGTTTTTGTTTCACTCGGAGCCGGCTGCACATCCAATCCCCTTCATTGGTGGGGAGCGGGCGCCATATGCAGCCCCCCTTGGTCTTGCATCTGGGGCTTTCGTCCCATTCCATTCCAGTTGCGTGCTGGCTCGCGGCGGCAGCCGCAGCGCCAATGATGGCTTCAGCACTGCCCTCCCGCCTCCCGCCCGGAGTTGCTGCCGGCCAAAATAGAAAATAGCAACCGCTGACGACCGGACGACGAACTACACCCACACATACCTACGACACAACAACATCCATAGTTGGCAGCACGGCAGTTCCCACTCTCCCAGCCGGTTGCAGTGTCATCGACGAGAAACAACAGGACCAATGCTACCGCATACTGTGTGCATTTTGTCGTGAGCCGAAGTCGGTTTCCTGTTTCACCCACGGTTCCACAAGACAACAGCACACAACGCTCGCAGCCGGGGGAAGGGGGATGCTCCAATGCCATCATCGGGGACGATGCAGGGCGAACCATGTCCCCACCACAGCCCACCCACACCAACACACTTGATGGAGCAAGAGTTCATGGTCTCCTGCATGAGATCAAGAGCAAAAAATATGGGGACACCGCCTACCCTGCCGCCCCCAGAAACGGAAACGGACCGCATCGACGGCCGCGGCAGCGATTGTGCGATAAAGGCGTTATCTACGGAGCTTCTAGCGCAGCGTCGCAGCAAAGACACAAACGAGACACACCACCACGACTATAGCCGGATACCGGGCGCCCAGCGTAGCAGCAGCAAGTGTGTTTCGCAATCGCGGCGATAAACTACATCACTAGCACACCTCGCACTCCCGTGCTACTGCACCATCAATCGCAAATCGCGAGAGATCGGTAATCTCGTTCGTGACTTCCGACCTTCGCCCGGAGTGATTGATTAGACGGGTGGGCCTGATACAGCGAGACTCCGATGGGACTCCGGCCAACCCGCGCCACCCTTTTGTGTTGGTTGGACGAAGTACCTCGGTCGAAGGACCGGCGGGGTCTCACCTCCTGTCAATCAATCGACTCAAGTCAAAACCGTTCGATCGGAGTGGTAGAAGAATGCGGGGAGCAAAGTGGGCAAAAACGCGGCCGCCCATCAGGGTTCACCACGCTTGCGGGGAGTGTTTTGGCTGGGTGAGGGAGGGGAGGTGACGTCGTGTGACCTCCTGCGTTCTTGTCCCTCGATCAATGTTCGGCTCTCGACAACGGGAGCCCCCATGGCCGGCCTCATCCCGTCAGGCCCAGACGCCTGTCACCACCAGTCGGGTCGGCCTGCCTGTCGACGGTACATACATGCGGTCGGCCCAAGTGGTGCACGCAGGCGTGGTTTCGGCCGCGCAGTTTGAAACCGCCCGTCGTAGCGGGCGGTTGGCCAGACACGAGCCGGACAATGAATAGATGATTGAGATAACGTGCTTGCTTGGATGGGCGAGAAGATTGTTGAGTGCCACCCACACACACTCATGCTTGGACGCTACGCTCACACTCACACACAACCACGACCTGCGGCCAATTGACCAATCTGTGGAAATCGAGAATGGATGCCTGCGTCGTGGGTTAAATTGGCACCTGCAGAGCGATGCCTACTTTGCGTTGTGTAAAGGGGGGCGGGGCTGCTGCATGTGTGGTTGCTCCCAGAACAGCTCCCAACTCACCCACTCCTCCCCCAGGGGGCGGTCAAGATAGTTCATCCCTCGCTCGTCGCGCCAAAAACCAAACGCGTTTGCCCACCCACCACACTGCAGTCCATCCTTAGCTGCATCTCTTTAATTGGCGTCGATGCAACCCTCTCTCACGCAAGGTGTCCTGGCGCTAACCGAGAAGGAACTGCGCGGATGATCTACAAGAGCTGCCTTTGGTTCAATCGGGGCCACCGCTGTTCTCTCGTCGCAGGATTACTGGGGCTTTGCTTTGCCGCTGGGGCGCTGAGGGCCAATGGTGGAGGGGAGGGCCAGCAAACATGGAAGCGCTGGGATGGAGGGATCCCATCCTCCCGCTCCCGGCAGTGCAGCGAAGGAGACGCACTATGTGTAGGTCCCAGGCATGGTGTCTACGGATTACTATCCATCTTATTATTTCTTGGTATTTTTGCATTGTTTACCGCAACTCCGGGTACGAGAGAGAGAAGGCTATCGAAACCTGTCTGCCCTTGGCTCCGTTCCAGAAACGTCCGTCTCCAGGGTCCTTTGCTGGGCCCCGTCTTGCCTTGTCGCGGAAGGGTGGTTGCAGATCCCCTATCGGCGCATGATAGACGCCTGGTCTGACGGCGGGGTCCTGTGTTTGTGGTTGAATGGCTGCCCCTCCTCCTCCCCTTTTGTTTCGATCTCAAGACATAATACACAATCGATTTGCCCACTCGCGAGTCAAGGGGTGGATCTCCGGCTGGGATGGCGGCAGTACGGGGGAGTCGCTGCTGTACATACCGGGGAGAACGTCTCGGGGGGGCTACGGAGTAGCAGACTACGGAGGAGCTCTGCCTCGACACCTCAGACATCGAGAAACCACAAGTGTGGGGGTTCGCTGCTTGGCTGGGGGTTGGCATGTTGCGAGCTCGCAGGCTGATCAGCCGGTCTCGTGGTGCTTGGGAAGAATGCGCCGATGCGTTGCCATGGTTAGCCGGCACTGTTTACCAACCCAATCACAGGATGCCGCTCGACTCTCCCTTTCGTTAGCATTCCTGCGGCTCTCGCTCGCTCGACATGTCGGTGAGACATGCAGATGGGTGGCTGCTCGATGAGGTGGACTGGGGGCGGCGGCAGCGAGTAGCAGCAGTAGCAGCAGCAGGCCAGTCGCGCGATCCGGAGTACAAGGAACAAACCCCGGGACTTGTTCGAAAGGCTGGTTCAATCTGGACATCCGGACTCTCTGCGCGCGCGGACGCGTGGGCGCGGGTGGAATTCTCGATCCTGTTGTTGCCGCATGAACCAAGCAGCATTTTGCCGCTGCAAGGGAATGGCTCGGGTCCAGCCCAAACCCTGCTCTGGCTTTGACTGCTGCACCGCACAGGCCGTGATCCTGCCCTTCGGGAGGTCGCCTCGACCTGGGAATGGCCGTAACGGATCCTGGAAGCACCGCCGACGCGGGACGGGAGCGAGTCCAAGTGCGCTGGCTGGTCGGGCGCGGGGGTTTCGAGCACGGCATGTGTGTGCGGTGTTTGTGTGGGCGGGCCAAGGCTTTCCTGGTGTTGTTGTGTGAATGTTGTCATCGCTGTCGGTGCGTCGAGGCCGTGGGAAGCGAGATGCTGGCTGGCGTCAAGAGTTCGAGACCGGCTCGCGGAGTATTGCTTGACGGGGCGCTGCATTCTCCTTGCATCTCTCCGCAAAATCGCAAAATTGGAGACACACAGGAGACATCAGACAGGGCATGCAGACCTCATGCGCGTCTCCTGCGGGTTTACTCCGTCGTTCATGTGCCGTCTGTGCCTTTCTGGCCCGTGGATGGATGGGAGGGAAGGGTACGGTCAGAAAAGTTTCGGGCGCGCGTCGCGAACGGGACAGGATTCATTGAATGGGTGTGATGCTGATGGTTGACCGCCTTTCTTCTCGGCCTAGCCTCTGTCCCTGCGCAGGCCTGAGGTGTCGCACTTTTCCCTCTCCAACCCCAACCCCCGGAAGCGGCAGCTGCAAGGACGGAAGACCTGCAGCCTCGGCGTACCGCTCGATGCTACTTCGTCTGATGGTCGCGGGCCCGTGATGCATGAGACGAATTGAGTTTGCGACACGGAAAAACATTGGCAAGAATTTTCAGCTGCCCGCCACGCCCGCGATCCACTCACAGGGCAACGTCGACAACGTGGTTCCTCCCTCGCGAAGGCGACGACGACCAAGACGACGACATCCTCACACCGCCTAGTGTGAAGGCTGTGAGCAGAGAGACACGCAGCCCATACGAGCACCAACGAACTGCCGGGTCTTGGGTTGTTGGGCCGGTTGGTTGTTGGCCCACCGCCGTCCGCCTCGCCTCGGGCATTCCTCATTCCAACAGCCAGAAGCAGAAGCCAGACTCAGAAAGTCCACCGACACCGCCCGTCCCTCCGTCCCGGGCTCCAACCAAGCCCCGGATTCTCGTCCACATCGGACTGCCAACCCCCTGTCCAGGGACCATGGCTGCTGCACCCAAGCCCCGAGTCGTGCTCCTCGACATCGGTACGCTGCATTTTCATTCATGCTTCGGTTCATCCTCGGTTGGCCCCCTCCCCCAGCCATCCTAACCTGGCTGCATGGCCGGACTCATGCAGCATCACAAACTCGCTCTCCCCCGCGAGATGCCCGTCGACACGAATCTGGCTAATACGAACCTGCCTCATCCACAGAGGGCACCGTCTGCCCCATCTCATTCGTCAAGGATGTTCTTGTAAGTGGTGGAACGACCGATCTGCTCTCCGTCCATACCACGCACACCACACAGCAGCATGCTAGCTTGCTCTGCTACTGCTGTTCACGAGTGCCGGCAGCACCTGTGGCGGCGGTCTAGCCCTCCTCTCCCCATCACACACCAGACCCAGCCACTCAAGGCTGGATCTGCCCCTCCCTCAGGACATCCTCAGGCAACCCAACCCAGGACCCGTGAGGGTTTCACCGCCGCTGCTGTGTCTGGCATTACCTCACGCTCTGCCCACATCGTTGCACCACTCTCCCCCTTCCCGGGTATTAGTTACCCCCGGCAACACGCCCGGTTGGGCAATGCCACCCAACACACACACAACCCAACCCCCTTTATCCAACCCCCTATTTCCTGACCCCCCCAATACCCGTCCACCCACATCAACACCAGCCCAACAACTAACCCACCACCGCAGTTCCCCTATGCACTCACCGCCCTAGACGCGACCCTCGCCGCCGAGTGGTCCACCCCGGCCTTCGCGCCCTACATCGCCGCCTTCCCGCCCGAGCACGCCGCCACCCCGTCCGCCCTTGCCGCGCACGTGCGCGACCTCATGGCCCGCGACGTCAAGATCGCTTACCTCAAGTCCCTGCAGGGCTACCTCTGGGAGACGGGCTACGCCGCGGGTGCGCTCAAGGCGCCGCTCTTCCCGGACGTCGCGCCCCGCATCGCGGCGTGGACCTCGGCCGATGAGCCCGTTACCGTCATGATCTATTCGTCCGGCTCGGTCGCCGCGCAGAAGCTGCTCTTTGCGCACACGGATGGCGACCCCGCCGACCTGCGCCCGCTGCTGGCGGATTACTTTGACACGGTCAACGCGGGGCCCAAGCAGGAGCGCGCCAGCTACGAGCGCATCGCCGCGGCGCACCCCGAGTTTCCCCGCCTCGACGAGTGGCTGTTCCTCAGCGACAACGTCGCCGAGGTGCGCGCGGCCAAGGAGGCGGGCATGCAGGCCGTCGTCGTGGACAGGCTGGGCAACGCGGAGGTTGGGCAGGAGGACAGGCGCGTGCACATGGTCGTGACTAGCTTTGATCAGTTGTAGATGGGGGGGCTAAATGACTGGCTAGCTCGTCGGGTAGCTGGCTAGCTCGCAGGTTGCTTTCCTTGGGGTGGGAGGAGGGGGGTTTGGGTTACGTAGGACCAGCTGGACTACCACACAGTACACAGTACTACCCATTAGCGGGGTGGGTGTAAGTTGAGCTAGCACTACCCACCGAGGTTTGGGGGTGGATATCTCTTCTGTGACCGTTTGTCCTCGCCGGCTGGCTGGTGCCACGGTTCCGTGGGGATGGAACCGACCTGGGTAGCGAAAGGGCGGGCGGCTCCTACGCTTCGCTCCGGTCAGTGGCTGGTGGTTGTCGTTTGTGTTGTGAGCCCATCCCACAAGGACACAAGCCAGCCATCGGCTGGTTTTTGCCACCTGCCCCCTCCTCAGCCGCTCAATCGATCCGAACTTGTTTACTTTCGTCCTGCGTAACCCCTTCGGCTGCCCGCGTGCGAACCCCTGAATTATTTGCCCACCGTTTGGGCCGCCATCCCTCCTTCCTCCCAACAAAACAACCCGCCTTCCCTCCCTCAACCCTCCGATAGGCCGTCCGCCCTCACGCGACTTCCTTGCAGCGCGGGATTTGTGGCGATCGACCATTTCGGATTACGATCCAGATTTCAATTTAGGGGGGGCTTGCCCGCTTGCTGCGCCAAGGCCGCGTTAGCTTGCTTTTACCCCTCAAAACCCAAAAACCTGGGGAAATGCTGGGGAAGGGGGGAGCGCAACAGGGGAGCGTAGCGCAGATTGTGCCGTGTGCGTGGCTGGCGACGGCGGCGGCGTTCGCCCCCCCTCTTCCCCCCACCCCGCGCCGCCAGAGAGTTTGCCGTCATCTGATCAACAAGGGCCAACCCAGCTACCATCACGGGGCCAAGCCTGCGGCTGGAGGGCAAATCGGATATCGTTCGCAGTGCCCGGGGAGCTGTTTTGTCGCCGGGCTTTTTCTTTGGAAATGATGCCTCAGCGGCCCAACGGACGGAGCAAGGCATCGTTGGGTCGCTGGCGCCTCCGTTTCGTTCGCGAGTTTGCGTGGGGGTCTTGCGTGTCACGATCCAGGGGAGACCTGGCACCATTGGCAACTCCGCCAGCCCGGGCCTCGTGATCTCAGCGCGACTCGCCGAGGGCGGCGGCAGCGGGGAGTGCGAACTGCCCGGTGGAGGCTTTGTTCTTGGAACCTAGCTAATGGGGATTCCCGAGCAGCGAAGCACCTGGGATGAACCGGGGGAGAACTGTTGGGACAGCAGGCACTCTGTGTGCTCCATAGGACACAGCAAGAGCAGTCCCACCAGTCTCCGCATCGCTTGCGAAAGCCACGTGTGTTAGAATCCGGCTACTGGCCTCGACGTGGCGTCCTTGAATGGACATCACAGGCTCATTCTGGATGATGCATTGACTCCCAATTCACCTCGACGCTCACGGCTCCGCTTCAGGGGCTAGGAAGCCCGGCTCGCTCTCCCGCGATAACTAGCCACCTGGATCGCACGATCCTCCACTCAGGGGGAACCGAGGACCAGCCCGTATGACCAAACGCCACCGACGTCGGCGCCGGTCCTTAGCTTGGCCTCTGGGCTGAGAATCATGGCCGAGTCGCCTCGGGTTGGAACAGCTCTCGAGTCCAAGCACGCCTTCATGTGAGTGGGCGAGGTCGAGAACGGCCGGATACCAGCGTCGGAGCGAATGCGGTCCATGAGCACGATCGACGGCTGTTGGATGTGGCATTCCTCGCCGGCGTCATCAAGGGTGCGAGGTGGTGTCGATCGTCGTGTTGAGCGGCACGGCCGAAGCACAAACGGGCTGCCGGATTGGGAATGCCGCTGCCGCCTTCGGCGTCCCCTGTGGTTCGTGATCAAGCTTGAGACCCAATAGCTACCTCCTGAAATGATGCACGTCCCTGAATGCGGCGGTGTGGCGTTGACGTTGTAAATGCCGAGTTGTCGACTCAGCCCAAGACAACGGCGAAGTTGTTCCGAGTTGACCCCGAACGAATCTCTTTCTTCTGAAACGGACCTCGAGTTCCCTCCAACCCCCGATCCTTTCTCCACAGGTAGTAGACCAAGCGCTGAGTCGTTTTGCTCGCCGTCTTGACGTAACCCAGCGATTCCATGATGGCGACCAGTCTCTCCTCGTCCAGGTACCGCGAGTTCGTCACACACGGCGCCGGAAGGACCAGGAAGAGGCTCGGGAAGTTTGCTGCCCGCTGAGGCAAGTCGATGTACCGTCCTGGGGCGCGTAGAAACTGAGCTGTCCGGCGAAGCATCTCTCCTCGTCCCTTGGGTTCCGGGACGTAGTTGAGAACCAGCGACAGGGAGATGATGTCGAACCGCTCCGACTCGTCCCGGGGCAGTGGTCGTTCCATGAAGTCCTGCTGCAAGATCCCTTCTCCTTGGCTGTTCAGGTCAATCCTCTCGATGTCAAAGTGGCCGCTCTTGGAGCAGGCATTCTGCGTGCTGAGCGCCCCAACCTCCAGCATGCGGAGCTTCCGGCCCGAGTCCAAGTCGGCGTTCTGAGATGAAGAGAAGGACGACTCGAGCCATTGCATGAGAACCCGTGAACTGTCGCCTCCCCGGTCGTGCCTCTGGCCCTGCAAACTCGCTTCCTGGTAGCTCTCGATGCCCCCCAACGCCTCGATCTCGGCGTCGATGGCTGCCTCTGCCGTCTTGTCGCCCTCGGCCAGCGCCTGCCGCTTTTTCTTGTGCAGCAGGTGGTGTTTGTTGATGAGAGCCTTCGTCGCGGTCCTTGAGATCGATTTCACTCGGTGCAGCACCGGAGGCCGTCCGGCCGCCAGGCTTTTGGGCGGCCCTTTTTTCTTGGGTGCCATGAGTTGGAATTTCGTGTGGTGTTTTCAGCTCGTTTTGGCCAGAGATGGTTGATCGCCATTCGAGCTTCTGCTAGGGCTCTTATCGGCTATCGGCATGCCAAGCCAGGCTTTAGCCACCACAGCACCGCCACACCAGCCGCGTTTGCGCTCCGCACACACAATTTCGAGCTTGTTTTTCAAATTCCACTGCTTCGTTTTTTTCATCCACGACCGACTCGACAACTTCGCCCAACGCCGACAACAACCCCAGAAATGGCTCCTAAGGACGTGAAGAAAGGTACATGAACGCCTAGGATGGATTCCAACACGCACAAATTCGGCCGTCGCTCAATGCGCGCCTCTGCCGTCGTCTCGCCGGCGGCGAGGTGACGCACCAAAGCAGCAGCAGATTTTGCGAGTTTGAACAAGACGGGGCTCTCCCCGTGTTCAGGCGAATGCTTTACTGACGACGACTCCTCGGACAGGCGGTGCCTCTAAGGCCGGCAAGGGCGCTCAGGCCAAGAAGGCTGCCCAGGCTGCCCTCAAGGGTGTAAGTAGACTCATCTGTCGCGAGGAATGGAATCAGAGCTGACAGCCCCGCAGGTGCACTCCCACAAGAAGACCAAGGTCCGCACGTCGACCACCTTCCACCGCCCCAAGACCCTCGTCCTGTCGCGCTCGCCCAAGTACCCGCGCAAGTCGATCCCTCACGAGCCCCGCCTCGATGAGCACAAGATTATCGTCCACCCTCTCAACACCGAGGGTGCCCTGAAGAAGATTGAGGAACAGAACACCCTCGTCTTCATCGTCGATGTCAAGGCCAACAAGGCCCAGATCAAGCAGGCCCTGAAGAAGCTTTACGATATTGACACCGTCAAGATCAACACCCTGATCCGGTAGGTTGCCTTGGGGGGAGAGCAGAGGCGCATCGTGAAGACGAGCTCAGGCTAACCCCGTTCCAGCCCTGACGGCTCCAAGAAGGCCTTTGCCCGCCTCACCGCTGATGTCGATGCTCTCGACATTGCTGCCACCAAGCTCGGCCTCGTCTAAACGTATCGTTTTGGGTGGGAGCTGGGAAACAAAAAAAAATGGTCGGCACATCGAAGGGACATGGGTTGCATTTCGGTCGGCGTCAGATACCTGGGCTTGGGCACATGACTTGGCAATGAAAAGAATTGACAAACCCTTCGTACTGTGTCTGGATCATTGCTGTATCCACCTGCTTTGTGATGTCCCTGAACTGTCCCTGAAGCCTGGTGCGAGAGCACCAACATCACACACCCTCGCTGTCAGTTCGAAGCCAAGAGCATGAAAGGCGCACTCGAGTCCGTCCCGTCTATATTTGTCGATTCCATCCGTCCCTGACAAGCCCATATTGTTACAGTATACACACCCATGCCCTTGAGCGCCTGGCATTACCCATCGTAAAAGCCCACAAACCCTGTCCCATCGCCAAAGCCTTGGTATAGCAACTGTATACGCAGTAAGACCACGCAGAGGCTCCAAACCCCTTCCTCTATTCCCTCAGCCGAATCCGCGGGGCCAGTATCGTGGCCCTATCCTCATGCACCACGGCGAACCGTTCACTGCCCCTTCCGTCATAGACAAAGGGCGTGTACTTTCCCTCCCCGCTTGCTGAACCAAACTCCACTGTGCTCATTTCAATGCCGACCCATCCATCCACCCACCCACCACCTTCCTATGTCCCAATCTACGACTGCTGCCGCAGACTAGCCAAGTGCTTCATCGTAGCGAGGTTGGCGTCCATGAAGCGGTCGACGCACTGCGCGAGGCAGGTCTGCTCGTTCTTGTCGAGCGCGTTGTTCCCCGCCGCGGAGGAGGAGGAGCGGAAGAAGCCGCCGCTGCCGCCGCCCGAGGCCGAGGTCGACGTGCTCGAGATGCACTTCTTCCAGCAGATTGCTGTTAGTTCGTGGGTTTCTGGGGGAGAAGAGGTTAGCCGCGGGGTGGGTTTGAGGGGGGAAAGGGGAGAGGGGAGGGGGGGGAGAGCGTACGGGCTTGGATGCGGGCGCGCTGCTCCTCGTTGGAGAAGAACTGGCGGAGCTCGGCCTTGTCCTTATCGTTGAGCTTCTCGAGGTCGGCCTGGTCGATGGTGAAGTCGGAGGAAGACATCTTGGCTGGTGGTTGGGAGGGGACGGGGTTGTAGATGTTGGCGGGGTGCGGTTCTCTGGGTTGTCGGTGCAGCCGGATCAAGCAAGCGATGGCGGTTTGGAACTTTTTGGCGGAGCTGCGGTTCGATCACGGCGGCCATGGCCGGCCGAAAGATCCTGTCGGGGGGTTGTGGCCAATGAGGTGTGAGGAACAGCCAATTAGAGGGAGAAGGTCCACTTTCCGTTCAAGGCAACTCAACTGAACTTGTTCAGACACAACAGTGACAAGCAGAACTTCCAACGACTTTGGTGACGAATTCGTATCCGATAACAAATATGTACTCATCACCGATGATAGACACAACTGTTGAAGGCATGTCTTCTATCTAGATAGAACCAAGGGGAATTAAGGAGAACCAAGGAGCTCCTCCGATGACTACTACCCCAAAACTGAAACGTAAAGTCGTGATCATCATCCTGTCCTGCTTCCCATGCCTTCAACAACGATGCAAGCCAACGTATAACGGAATGGGTATCAGCTCGCCCGCGATCGTCCATCCCCACTCCGCTCCCGCTCGCCGCTCCTCAAAAAATCCGCAGCTTGTACGCAATATACGAACAAATGATGCAAAACGCGAGCAACAGGCCCAGGATGCCAAAGAAGGGCGCCAGGGACTCAACATCCCGCCAGGGGACCAGAACGTTCATGCCAAACAGGCCCGTGACCACGTTGAGCGGCACGATGATGGACGCCAGCAGCGTGATCTTGCTCAGGACCTTGTTGGTGCTCGTGCCCTGAGCGATGCCGTCAATCGAGATCTGAGCGAGGTAGTTGCTGTGCGCGCGCGACAGCATCTTCTCGAAGTGGCCGAGGTTGTTCATCATGGTGACGACGTGGTCTTGGATGTCGCCCAGGTACAGCCCAATGTCCATGCGTGGGGTGACCTTGTAGTTCTCGTTGCACCGCTTGGTGAAGCCGCGCAGGACGTCGGCCTTGCCGCCTAGCAGCCGCATGAGCGCCATGGTATTCTTGCGGGCCGTGCCGATCTTGCGCAGGAACTGGGCCATGTCGTCCGTGCGCGCAATGAACACCTCGTCTTCGATCTGGTCCGTGTCGGCCTCGAGCTTGCTGATGACGGGCGCAAAGGAATCGACAATGTCGTCGCTGCGACGGGATATCAGCCTCTGTGATCACTAGCCAAGTTGGGCTAATTGGGTTCCTTACATGAGGGCGTAGCAGATCCAGTCGCTGCTCAGTGAAACGTAATCCTTCAGCATGGCAATTCGCTTCCTAACGTGCGACGCATGCGAGTTGTTGGCATAGCTGAAGCTCAGCGTGCCCTCGCGGAAAACGATGACGTAGATGTTGAAGGGCACAAACTCCTTCTCCTGGGTCTCCTCCTCGATCTCGACGCAGAAGGACCGAAAGCAGGCAAAGTAGTACGACGGGAAGAGCTCAATCTTCTCGCGGGACTCCTGCGTCGTGATATCTTCGACCGTCAGGGGATGGATCCCAAAGGCTCGGCAGATGGCGCGGACTTCCTCCTCGGACGGCTTGTTGATGTTGAGCCACCAGACACCGTCCGTCTCCCCCTTGGGGAAGCTGAAGAGGCCGCGAATGTCCTCGCCGGGTAGGATCAAGCCCTCGAGGTCGGCAGCGTGGATCGTCGACTCCCAGGCCGAGGAGAAGAAACCCACGCGGTTGGGGTCGACGTGAACCGGGGGCGGGTGCGCCAGCCTGCTGTCCTGCTCTTCGGCCTCGGGCTTCTCGGGCTTCTCGGTGTGGCTCTCGCTTTCGAAGGGCGTGCCCAAGAAATCGCCATCGACCGTCACCGTGGGGACAGGAGCAGTCCTCACCTCGGAGCTGGGGGGGCGCAGGTCGGGAAACACGCGGACGGCGGCCGAGGGGCGACGGGCGGCTTGGCGGGCTTCGTTCTCGGCCTGGATAAAGTTCTCGAGATAGTCGAAGTCGATGTGGAGGTGGTCGCCCCTCTGCTCGTCCTGCAGCGGGAAGCAGACGTCCTCCTCGGCGGATTTGTTGGTGGTCAGGCTGGCGGCATCGGCCGTCGCGACGGTATGCTGCCTGCTGCGGAAGCTATGGCGGCTGGCCGCCGAGGTAGTCCGCTGCAGCTCCAGCTCGTCGGGCTTGCGCTCCTGCTTGGGTTCCGAGAAGGACATGTCGCGCTCCCGGCGACGGGCCTCAGCGAACGCTTTGACTGAGTTGGGGGGCGAGGACGAGCGGTCCGAGACCGATTCGACGGTGGGGCGACGGGCCCGGCGCATGGACGGCGAGCGGTCTGCCGGATCTTCATCGACGATAGCCTCCTCAAAGTCACGGATCCGCGGCTCCGCGGAAACGCCTGCGGCGGTCATGACCCGTCCTCCATACAACGAGTCGAAAGTGCCGCGGCGAGAGCGGTCGGCTCGCTGGACCGACGCCGTCTGGTTCCGGTGGTCATCGAGCTCGGGGACGGGGGTCGAGTAGCCCGAGCTCGCGGCGGTCTCCTCCTGGTCGGACATGGCTGCGATATCGTCCGGGTTGCGTGGTCGGTCAAATTAACTCTCCGGTATATCCTCTCTCGTTCCCCCTCTTTTCTGACAACAGAGACACAAGAGTCGAACACAGCCCTCAAAAGCGCGCCTGTTTAGACGACCGAGCAGGGGCGCATATTGGCGTGGGCGGGTACTCGTCTAGTTCACCAGCGGCAGGCAGCGAACGGCCATTAGCCGTCCGCGACGACGGGCGGGTGGTTGCGACAATGTGATGATCGAGCGCGGGTTTCGGGCTCCACCCACGGGCTGGATGAGCGTCGGTGGTGGTGCGGGCTGTCGGGGTGCGGTCCGGAGGGCGGTCAAAATGGTTGGTCGACGGGAAGCCCAGTTACGGGGGCTGCTTGTTCACTCCGCTGTAGACCAGCTCGGGTCCGAGGAGTGAACGGGAAGAGGAGATCTTGGGACAGATGGGGCCCGCCAACTTGGTGGCTTGGTGGTATTGGGGGGTTGAGTCGGTGGTTGCGTGGTGTCGAGTTGCGAGGAAAATGTCACACAGCTGTGGCCAGTGCGTGGTGTTGATAAGCGGGTGCTGTCGGCGTGGATGGGTCAAAAAAAGGGTCGCAGGTGAAAGTCGACGGGGCAGGGAGGGCGCTCGGTCGGTTTTGTCGATTCGTTCCAGGGGTCGAGAGGTGGGATGGAGGTCGGGTTCTCGGTTGGCGGTGATGAGCAGATTCTGGCAGACGGCGGCGCCCGAGTGGTCTGGTGGATGACGTCCTCGTTTTTTGTTTGCGGCAGATTCGCGCCACTCGCGACTGCCGGAGGGAACGAGGCTCGACACGAGCTCGATGACCAGGACGGACTCTGGGCAGCAAGATCGAGGGTGCTCTTGCGCGCGCGAGGCCGGTGTGCAGTTGGTCGGGGAGCTTTGTGCGCCCAGGAACCAGTTGTCGAGTGTCTGGCTTCGGATGAAGAGACTCCAAGACTCCAATTCAAATCGGTTGTGGTCGGGGTTGAGGGTTTTCGTTGGACAATGGAGAAAAAGTTGGGCGATTTAGCGTCTTGCTGTTGGTCATCGGTAGATCCCGCATCCCTGGTCTCCCACAGGCCCGGTCTAGGCGTGCGCGGATGGCCAGGGGGGAGGACGGCAGCAACGATTGGAGGGCAATGGATGTTTGACGGGAATGAGCCAGGCCAGGAGGGGAGGGAGCCCTTTGAAAGGTTACGGAGTTGCCCAGGTGAGGACATAGATTGGCAAATTTCCGTCTAATTACGGCTCCTTTGGCCCCTCTACCAAGCACATACGGACGCATCATCAGGGCAGACATGTGTTTGCAATGAATGAATGAAATAGACTAGTGTTCTGGGTGTCCGAACTGCATGCGCAAAATCCACGAAAGGATGGAGTGCCGAGAAGCGTTGTTTCGCCTCACGAGCAGGGGTCGACAGCAGCTGGTGATGGGTTGCGGGGCCCTGTGCCCGATCCAAAGACATGATTGGTTGTTGACATGGATGCGCCAACAGGAACGCTGCCAGTGGTCAACCTTCTGAAGCCACGTTGGAGGAGCGCAGGTTGGAGCACTGGCGACCACTTCCAGAACATCACCAAGGGCAAGATACAGTTTATACAGTTTATACGTCTCGGCAACCGACCCCGCCCGGAAGCGGTCTTGCCAATCGCCCAGCGACCGAATCGCCGTTCCACCACAATGGCAGAGCAGCTCCTGGAACAGGTCCGCGACCTGGCCGAGGGCCAGATTGTCCGTCTCTCCCCTTCCTCTGCGAGTGTCGCATGGGCGAGCTGCTGACAAGGATCAAAGGACTTTGAGGGCCAGAAGCTGGTCGAGCTCCTCGTCCATGTGGCGTTGGCGTTGGTTGGGGTGAGTTTGTCACCGGCCTCGCTCGTTTGTCTGTCGGATGCTCTGGCCAGGTAACTGACAGCTTTGCTTGCAGGCCATCGCCTTCTTCGTCGGGTACATTCTCCAAGACATCAAGCTCACCGTTTATGTCGGCCTGATCGGCACCAGCGCTGTTTTCCTCCTCACCGTCCCGCCCTGGCCCTTCTTCAACCGAAATCCCGTAAAATGGCTGCCAGTTGGGGGAGGCATCACACCACCAGCAAACTTAGTGATCAACGACAAGATGCTGAGATGAAATGAGGGCGACGAGGAGGAAGCGGGAGAGCGTGGGAACAAAAGCCATCGGGCCTTGGACATATCCGTAAAAGCGAGTCGCTTAATTCATGACGAGACAACAGCTATCATGTCGCAACTGTTGTCCCTCCTAAATGTCATGTACCCGAAAACCCCGAGACCGATCCCAAGCGCGTTGCAAAAATACCATGTTCATAAGCTCCCCCAAAGCTCTCCCTCGCCCACGATAATCGCAGACCGTACACCTCCGACAATAATAAACCGCCCATTCCAGCCATGGCCGTTTATCTGCCGTACTTCTGGAACTCCCAATCCCGGTTGTCGAGTGGACAGACCTGGCGGGCCTTGAGCCACCTCGAGATGCAGTGGAAGTGGAACGCGTGCTGCGAGCTGGTCAGTAACATGGCCCCCATGGTTCGGCGACGACGGGGACGGGTCCTACTCACATTGCAGATTCCCCAAGCAACGGTGCACTCCTCGCTGGTCGCCGAAGCCTGGTTTGCTTGGCATTCGATGCCTGGTGGCCCGGTACGTCAGTCCTACTTCTCCCAACGCACCAAAGCAGGGCGGTGGCACTCACAGAGATCCATGATGTGGTTTCTGCAGATGGCGCAGTTGTCGACGACAATGTCCCACGCCCACAGTGCCACGGCGTTCCACTATTCCACCCATAGTCAGCAGAGCACAGGCGAGCAAGCCTGACCATCCCGTGGGGGACGTGTGTACCTTCTTGACCTCGAAGCGCTTCTTGCCCTCCTTAGCCTCGCCGTCAGCACCGCCCTTCTTCTTGGTCACGGGCGCCGAGGTGGGCGCGTCGGGCATGTCGACGTCGGCCATGGTGATGATATGGCGCTAGGTGATATGGGGAGGGTGGAGCGGGGAGAGGTTGATCGTTCGGCGGAGGCTCGCGGAGGGTATTTACGACAAGATGAAGGGCCACACAGGCTTCGGGACGGATAATGCGCCGGCTCGGTCACGGAGAATTCTGGATCGAACTCTGTCCGAGGCTGCCTAGGGAGTCGTGTCTCGCAGTTAGTTGATGGGGAGGAAGCCACGGAGCTACCTCAGGCAGAGGGCGGCGGGACGTAGGGGTTGACCTACCGAGGTGCCAGGCCAGGCAGCTCAACTCGGCGATTTAACCTGGGGATTCTTGTCAAACGCAACAGGGAATATGTGTGTAAGTCCCAGTCGGTTCCACGGCGAGCGACTGCACCACTGTGAAGCACGGTCAATGACAAACGGCCTGGAGAAGCAAACCAAGGTTGGTTCGAGAGCTGCACACAGCCCCGCCATGACTGGCTGGGGCCCTTGGGCAGGCAGGCAGGCATCGGCGATACCTGCATAGAATCGGCGTTGATACATAATACCCCGTTTTCACCGCAACCCCGCTTATACGACGCCCCGGTTACAGCATGCTGATAGGAGCCTGGCTGCCTGGGTGCTGGTGAGGCTTCCAACTTGTATTATTCCTATAAAGCAGAGCTGGGGCCTATTCCTGACCTCTTGTACACGTCCTCCAACCGAACACCGCACCCGATGTTTATAGTCTACATTGTGGCAGGATAACGACGGGAATCGGAGATGTTTATAGTCTACATTGTGGCAGGATAACGACGGGACTCGGAGATGTTCCTACCACGGCATGATCTTGGACCCTGCAACGACACAGTATTGGTATCAGCCCACGAGGTATCGACCTCCGAATCTACTCTCACGGCTTCGTGCAATCGACATTCCGGAGTGGCAAAGGAGGGCACCGCCCGATTCAGCTCCAGCCCCATCCGGCCCCCTTGCGTCGCGTCGTTTGAGGGAGGCGGCTACGATGGGCCTGACGAGACGCAGCGAGGGGCTGCGGCGAGCCGGGGTGTCCACGACTCTGGCCCTCCGCATTCCGCATGCAGCCTTGCCGTCGCCAAGCACGACCAGGATGCGCCTCCCAGCCTCACTGTTCAGATGCTCGCTGAAGTGCTGGGAAGGGGAAGAAGAGGGAAGAGGCAAAAAGACTACCGCCCCTTATTCCTGTGCGGTGATAGTCCTTCAATTCTTGTTTACCGTCGTGTGGTGGTTGGCAACCGCGGGCATCCAGCGAGTCTCTCAAGTGCCGTCTGCGCCACTGTTTCTACTGCCCCTGCTGCTGGTGCTGCTGCAGGCGATCATCGCACGCCCCAGCGCTCCCTGCAGGGCCCCCCGCCAATCGCAGACTGGCGCCTCGTTGCCCCGCCCAGACACAAACAAAGAAGAGGCCTCGCGAGAGAGTCATCCCCTCACACTCACCGTCGCCGACACCACCCTCACCCCCACTAGCACCGCTACCGCTCGCAACCGCGCTCCCAGCCGCCGCCGCCCGAGACGGAGAAGAGCCCCGGGTCCCCAAACCATTCCCGCAGCAGCAAACAGCGACACCGATTCAACCACGACAACAACAACCTCGACGTCGATTTCGACCTGCGCCTCGGCCGACCCGTTGCATCCTCCGCTTCCATTCTCACTCAATAGGCAGCAAACTGCCGCCGCCCCAAAAATGGAACCGCAACAACAACACTACCAACAACAACAACAACAACAACAACAACCAAACAAGAACACCCCCGCCAGGCGGCGTGCGAAGCGGCCCGTCAACTCCCCCGCCCGCAAGACATATGCGTCCGAGAACGACATGCCGAGCGAAGCCGTTTTCCCCATCGACCTCGCGGGGCCGTTTACACCCCAGAAGTCGTCTTCCAACAGCCCGCTGCCGCAATCCCAGCCCCAACATTCCAAGTCGAAGCCTCGCAATGGCAACAAGGCACGGGCGAAACAAGCGTCATCGCCAGGACCCGTGAAGCAGGGCCGGACAACCCCGCCGCAGACAACAGCGCCCAAGCCGATCGCCGCCCACGCCCCCGCCTTCGCCGGCGCAACATTCCACGCATCGCCCGCGCCCTCGTCCCTGCCCATCCCCAGCTTCCTCTCCAAGGCGCTCGACTCCCCCGTCGTGCACGAAACCGACCGCGCGAGCCGCGAGCCGTCCCCGCCCGCCACCGACTCCGAGGCCCCAACCCCGCAGCAGCGCTTCATGTCCAAGGAGATCGCCCGCCAGGAGTCGCCCCTCGACATCTTCTTCCGAGCCGACCGCGCCGAGAAGGAGCGTGCGCGCAGGGCGAGCTCCGCCAACATCCTCGGCCCGGGCACGGTGCCGTTTTCGCCGCCCGCTCAGATCCGGTCGCCCGCCGAACCCAAGACCCTCCCCGGCGGCCTGTTTGGAGCCGGAAACCGCCGCCCCGGGTTCCAGCGCAACCCCTCGTCAGGCATCCCCGCGAGCGAGCTCAACGGCACCATGGGCGACTCGGTCGGCCCCGCCTTCTCCACTCCCTATCAGGACCGGATCCGGGCTGCCCGCTCCGGCACGAAGCAGTCCAACCCGGTGCAGACCACGCCGCCCGACTCGCTGCCGCAAGACCCCACCACCGACGACATGAGCGAGCGGCTGAAGCGGTTTCTCGCCATCCCGCCAACAGCCCAGGCCGCGCAGCAAGGCCAGACACTGACGCAGGCATCAGCCCCCTCCGCGAACGCGCCCCGATTCCCGCCGTCGGGCGGTGACCAGCCCGCGCGGTTCGCCGAGCCGTCCCCGGCCTTCTTGGCAGGGAACCAGCCGCCCGCCGCCGCCAACCTGCCGCGCCCGTTCGTCCTGGGCGCCCGCACGGCCGGGGTGCCGGACGCGGCGGCATCGGGACCGTTTGCCGCGGGAGGCGTCCACCCGCTCCTGGCGCCGCCCGCGATGACCAAGCCGGAGCCGAGCCGGTCGCCCGAGATCGTGCACATGGAGGATAGCCTGCGGCGCATGCTCAAGCTGAACTTGGGGTCGGCGCCGCCCCCGCAGGCGAATTAAGGGCCTCAGTGACGGGGTCGTGATCGCACGGTTGGGGATGATGATGCGTGGTACCCGTTACGAAAGCTATATTTGGGAGAGCTGGAGGGGTCGAATTTCTTGCGAGGAGGAGGTCTTCTTCTTTATCGGATCTGGGATCATGTGTTACCACTCTTTTTTTTTCTCTTGTTTCTGTGCTGCCGTTTTTGCCTTTCTGTTCCTTTTCGCGGCGTTTTTTGGGCGGGTGTTACGGGGGGTTAGGGGTTGGGAATTCCGAGGGCGAGACTTGATTACGGATCGAAAGCATCGGGAGCGCGGCGTGGCTAACGGCGGACGGGGACGGGGCTTTGTGTTTTGTGTGCCCTTTCTATGGGGTACAGAGGCATTGGGCGCGTTTACTTTCGGCGTTTTTCTGCGCTTGCATTCCTGTCCATCTCATCATATCATATCTGGCGGTGGATTCCTTACCTAGGTAGTTTCTCTTTCTCTCTCTCTCTCTCTCTTCTCTCTTATCTGTCTCTTGTTTTTTATTGTTCTCTCCGATCCGTTCTCCTGCCATAACCTGCCATCATTCTGGATCTGGATCAGCACGCCGTCGTCTCGAGCCTTGTTACGATCTTCCGAACACGACAACGAAACATCGCTTTGCTGCCTGTCTGTGATTCAGGGTATTGGGAAGGTGACTGGAAGGGGGACGGTGGATTCCTTATGCGGCTCATCATTACCGATAGAAGGGAGGGAGTTGGTTGGGATGAGGTTGGGGAGTTGTGGAGACACGCACGCGCATGGCATGGTACAGTCGAGGGACAGAGGAGGGTTGGGCGGACGTTTTTACGTTTCTCTTTCTTTTCTGTCTGTTCCTTTTTACCGTGCCGGTGGCGGGCCATGTCACTTGGGTCTTCTCTGTCGTTTCTTTCTCCATCTCTCTCTCTCTCTTCCTTTTCCACATCTTTGGCACGGAGTGGAGCATGATTTCATATGGTCTGCTGCATCGAGGATACCGGATTGTTTGGCGAATTTGTGTTCTTTTTGTGTTTAGTTTTTTTGTGTTTTTTTCTTATAAGCGGATACCCCTTCATTGCCGCCGGTTGCTTGGAGCTTTTCTGGTCTGGAAGGGTTCTCGGGAGTTGGGCGTGCAACGGAGGCCGTGGAGCACGGGCGGTTCTTGGCTTTGCTTGGGCTTGCGCTCAGGGGGAGGGTAGGGGGTATGGATGGGCTGGGGTTGTCGATGGGGGGTGGTGATGATGGCGAAGGGATAGTGATTTGGGAGAGACAGTGGAGGAGATGCCATCAGGGGGACGCGGACCTCGGGGGTTCGGTCACGACAACGGCGCACCGCATCACCACGCCACATGGACGACAATATTCAACGAAAAAAAGAAGGAAAAAAAGATTTTTGGGAAACATATATCGTGGATTCGGGCACCATGGACAAGCTTTTGTAGACGGAACATACCTAGGGTAGTTTAGACAAGCCAGAAGACATGATATTTCCCATCTCAGGGTGCCGGAGTCTGCAAGAAGGGGTCATGCCCAGGCATCCTGCTGGGCGAGTCCACACACTCCTCTGAACCGCAGGCTATGGCATACCCCAAGGGAGAGACCCCAAGCCCTCAACATCTCGCACGCTGACAAAATGACGGCCTTGGTACCTAAGCAAGCTCGCCCCAAATTATCCTTTTTCGTCCCTGCCATTTTACCTTGCAGTGTGCAAACTGCCCCATCACGTGACTGTTGATGATCGCTTGACACCTGTAACGGGAAGCTGCCAAGACCAAACAACATCTCCAAACAACGGCCAACCTCAACGCTCTAATCCGACCACACAGAACATCGCATGGCCACAAAATTTCCGGCAGCTACCAGAACCATCCAAATTGGAACAAACCCTTGCCGCTTGTTGTGCGCGCGAGGATTTGCTCTCTCCCATTTTCCCGTCTGTGATCAATCCGCAACACCCTGGCCTGCCGCTGTTAGCGAGTTGGCGCGGCAACGAGGCCGAAACGGGAACAACCACCAGGAGCAGCAGCAGCAACATCGGAGTCGGCATTTGACGAACTGGCAAACCGGAATCGGCCGGTCTTCGTTGCCAGTAATGGCTGAACGTCTGGCGGCTGAAATCAATGGGGAGGAAGACGAGGACGAGGCGCTGCGGATTGCGATTGCCATGTCGTTGGGCCAGGTGCCTGGGACGACGAGGAAGGGGGTCAGGGATGAGCCAGGTGGGGTGATTGATCTGACGGGGGAGCATGATGATGAGAGTGGTGGTGGTGGTGGTGGTGGTGGTGGGCTCGCCAAAGCCTCGGTACCCGCACCAGAGAAGCTAGCGCCGCCTGTTTCATCGTCAGGTCTGTCCGCCTTTGGCCTGGACAGGAAGCAGATGGAAGCCGAACGGCTCGCGCGGCTCAGCAAACGCAAGGCTTCCCAGCTGGAGAACCAACCGACGGCGCAGGACAGACCAGCTCAGCGGGCGAGGGTCTCGGCTACTCCTCCACCACCCGCGAAAACTTCCTCAGCAACGGGCCAGCAATCCTCATCTACCACCGCTTCATCAACTTCCTCCTCAACAACAACCCCTCCCCCCCGGCGCCTCCCCTTCCCCCACGGCGTCGTCAAGCGGACGTGGGCGTTCGGCCAGCCGCGGCACGCCGACGACATCCGGCTCGAGGACGTGCTGCAGAAGGCGCGCCTCGAGCTCGCCGTGCTGAGCTCGTTTCAGTGGGACGAGGGGTGGCTCCTGACCAAGATCGACCTGGCGCGGACCAAGGTGGTGCTGGTGGCGTTTGCGGTTGATGAGGCGCAGGTGAGTTCTCTTTCGCTTGTCGTGGATTGGGTTGGTGATGGGAAGCGGGTGGTGATGATGCTGATGTAGTTTGGGTGGGGGGAACAGAGGGAAGAGATGCGTGCCAATGTTCCCCGCGACAGAATTCGGTTTTGTTTCCCGCCGATGCAGTCCATGGGGTACATGCACTCTAAGTTGCAGCTGCTCAAGTACGAGGGGTATTTGCGGATTGTGGTGCCGACGGGGAACCTGATGTCGTATGATTGGGGAGAAACGGGGACGATCGAGAATGTGAGTTCTTCTGGTACATCTCTGGGGGTGGTTAAAAAGGTTACGCTGACAACTGGGAGATGGTCTTCATCATCGACCTGCCCAAGTTCCGGACCGCCGAGGAGAGAGACGCGCAGAAACCGACGCCGTTCGCCGAGGAACTGCTCTACTTCCTTCGCGCGCAGACGCTGGACGAGAAGCTTGTAACAAGCCTGCTTAACTATGATTTTTTGGAGACTGCTCGGTACCGGTTTGTGCACACGATGTAGGATACCCTTGATCTTCCCCATATCGATACAATGCTAACTGCCTCTGCCAGCCCGGGAACCCATGCCGACCAAGCAGCATGGAAGCGAACAGGTGGGCATCTATCCTATCCTACCCTCTGCCGTCAATTGTTACTGACACTTCTCTCGCAGGTTACTGCGGTCTCGGTCAAGCAGTCAACAGCCTCGGCTTCGGCACCTCCGCTCCAATCGAGCTAGATTTCATCGTGAGTCCCTGCCAACCCTGGCCACAAAATCCTTGATTGTACTGACAAGAGAAACCAGTGCTCTTCCCTCGGGGCAGTCAACTACGGCTTTGCCTGGGCCCTCTACAGCGCCTGCCAGGGCGACTCGGGGTTGAAAGAATACGAATCCCGCACTCCCAGCAGCAAGAGCAAGGCCAACACACCCCCACCCGTTGAGGTCCTATCAACTCTCAACCACCACATGCGCGTCTTCTTCCCCTCGCGTGAGACGGTCTTGCAGAGCACAGGCGGAGTAAATGTTCGTCCTCATAGTCCTAGCTCCTTCAGGGACTGTCGGCCGAATACTGACTTTGAATGATGATCGCAGAGTGCTGGAACTATATGTTTCCTGCCCAAGTGGTGGCAAGCCGCCACCTTCCCGCGCACACTTCTGCGCGATGCCAAGTCGACCCGGCCGGGCTTGCTGATTCACAGCAAGGTTTTGTATGCCCGCGGCGATAAGGGGGCGTTTGCGTATGTGGGGAGCGCGAATATGTCGGAGAGTGCTTGGTATGTCTTTGTTCCTTCTTATTTCTTACTACTTGGGAGGTTGGTTGATGGGATGATGGGGGTTGATGACTTGATACTGATTACTTGCTGGATAGGGGTCGGCTTGTCAAGGACCGTGGCACTGGGAAACCGAGGATAACTTGTCGCAACTGGTTCGTCCGCTTCTCTGCTCAACCCTCAAGGATTACGCACACTGACCAATGTGCTAGGGAATGCGGTGTGCTTATCCCCGCTGATGGCACTAGCCCAGCCGGTAGTGATGGCGACGGTGACGGCCTGGGGGCGTTTGTGGGAAGCGTGCCGGTGCCGATGGAGTGGGCAAGCCGGTCCATTTCTGCCGCGGAGGGGGCGGCAAGTGCGGCGGCGCGGACCCCTTGGTTTAACCAGGGCGGCTAGTAATGGCGTGGCAGACGACGGGCCTCTTGCCGCTATCATTGCGTAGAGTTTGCATTCCATCCTTGCCTTGCTCTCTGGGGGATCACGACACAGCAAGACGATGGGGATGGTGCCGTGGTTGAAGTCCCGCGCCATTGTATGACAACTGTAGAGATTTAAGCCTGGTATTAAACCGCCACCACATCAACCCACGATTAATAGCAAATTTCCTCAGCACACTCTCACCACCATGTCCCAACTTTCAGGGGGTGGTGTTTTGTTTAGGGGGGCCTGGCCTGGCAACGCCCGCCAAAGCTAGCGGGGGTTCCCACGTGGCAGCACCCTTGCACAAGGCATGGGTCAGGCCGAACCCCACCGAACCAGGATTCGTGCTGGGGCCCTTTTTTTCTCCGACCTCACAACGTCAGGGTCTGGTTCGGTGAAACGCTCACGTGCGGCATCAACCCATCCTCCCGGCCTCACCTCCTTTACATTTCATGGCTCATATCTCTCCTTGATTGAGATTCTCTGTGTGCGAGCGAGTGAGAGAGGGCATGAGAAAGTGAGAGGGGAGAGCAGCGGGATGGAATAACCGGCCAACGCAACACACACACAACACACACACACGCTCCAAGTCTCACTAGTCGAAGCAAACTTCTTTGGTTCTCTTGCCTTTTTTTTTCATCCTCGGCAATCAATCCACCGAAGCTCTCCCCGGCCCTCTCGCCTCTTACTCCCCGGGAATCCAGGTGTACAAAACGAGTCCAACCAAACAACGAGCCTTAGAGCAACCCACGGCCCATCCTACTGCCGCCCATCTCACCACAAATCAAATTCATCTCTCACCCGAGCGGCTCCCCCAGAACTGAACCTCCCTAAATGCACCTGACCCCGGCCCTGCGCTCTCATCTCGCCCAGTACCTTGCACCATGACCATTCTCTCACCCCTGGTGGCCTCGGCCGCCGGGCTGAGGCATGGCGCCGTCGTCGGTGTCGTCGGATTGGGGAAGGCGGGATTGATCCAGGGCGGAGGAGACTCGAGGAAGCGGTGGCAGGGCGCGGGGCCGTTGGCACCCGGAGGAGGCCATGTTTATGCGATGGGAGGCGGGATGCGGGTTGGTTTGGCGCCGGGGTATGGGTGTGGTGTTGCGGCCAGGGTGAGGTGGTTTGTTGCGACGACGGGGTCGAGGAGGGATGTTAAGGGGAGCGAGGGGGAGGGAAAGGAAAGGGGGAAGAGTGGGAAGGAGGTTGAGAGCAGGTAAGATTGTTTGTGTTTTGCTGGGGTGAGGGGCTGAGGAGTCTCTGGCTGCCCCTCCTTGCCTGGCATGCTTTTGTTTGGAGCCTACTGGATGACTTTGTACCAAACTGGGCGCTGGTGGCTGACATCTCGACCCAGGCCCGCCTCTGCCCTCCGCAAGATGCTGCCCAAGATACCCAAGGCGAACCTACACGAGAACATCTACACCATCCCCAACATCTTGACCGCCTCCCGTCTCGTCGCGGCGCCCTTCATCGGGTACTGCATCCTGCACGACTACCATGCCATGACTCTGGGCCTGTTCGCCTACGCTGGCATCACCGACGCCCTCGACGGCTGGATCGCCCGCCGCTGGAACCTCAAGACGGTCGTCGGCACCGTCATCGACCCCATGGCCGACAAGACGCTCATGACGGTGCTGACCGTGGCCTTGGCTGTCAAGGGCGCACTCCCTGGTACGTTGCTCTTACCTCCCTTCTGATAACTAAAACTCACACTGACCACCCCCGCCCAGTCTGGCTCGCGGTTATCATCCTCGGCCGTGACGTCGGCCTGGCCATCTCGGCCATCTACTACCGCTGGATCTCGCTGCCGCCCCCAAAGACCTTTTCGCGCTACTGGGACTTCTCGCTGCCTTCGGCCGAGGTCCGCCCCACCCTGATCAGCAAGTACAACACGGCCCTCCAGCTCGGCCTGATGGGCATGACCACCCTCGCCCCCGTCATCCCGTCCGTGGACATGAGCTCCGCGCTGGGGATTATGCAGTGAGTCCTGCCAGCATCGTTCTTGGCCCCTGAAAAGAAAGCATGACTAACCCTGGGGCCCAAGATATGTCGTGGCAACAACCACCATCTGGAGCGGCGCGAGTTATATCTACAGCAAGGACGCCGTCAAGATCCTGACGCCCCCGCCCCCGCCAAATGGCGGGGAAGAGAAAGCGTCGGGGGACAAGAAGGAGGATAACCCGAGGTGAAAAATCTCGGTCCCATCTTCGTCTTTATTACCACCATGAGCACCTCAACAGCCGGTTCAGGGGAGGAGAATCTCCCTCCTGACCCGGCCCGACCGAACCGATGAGACCACACCACACTACCTGCGGAGGAGTGTGGTGGCCGTCTCTCACACCCCTCTGGGCACAGAATCTGGGAAATAGTCCTGTCACCTCAGTGAAGAAAGAGGTTTGTATAAAAGTGTCCCACTACCGCACCATAGCAATGTACACCTTTTTCCTTGTATTCTAAAAAAAAAAAAAAAACGCCCAAGCCAGTCTATCATTTTCGCCTTTGCGCCGTCCCATATGAAACAACTATACACCCGAATACACCCATACGTCACAGCACAGTAGATCATGCTATATTCCCCCCTCCCCCCAGAACCGCTCCTTCACAAATCTGCCACCCGACTCCTCGCATCAAGCGCCTCCAAATCCTCCACCCCCCCCACCTCCAACCCCTCCACCACCACCCCCTCCCTCGCCCCCCCCCTCCTCCCCCTTCCCTCAAACCTCCTCACATGCACCAATAACTTGACCAACCCCGCGGGCGTAACCCCCTCAACCCTCCTCGCCTGGGCGATACTCTCCGGCCTTGCCTGCCCCAGCACAGCCTTCTCCACAATCGACAAGCCCACAATCCCCTCATAGTCCAGCGCGGGGGGCAACCTCATCTCCTCGTCGCGGCGCAGCCGCGCCGCCTCGGTCGCCTGCATCCGCACGTACGGTTCGTAGAAGAGCTCCACGCCGACGCGCTCGCGGATGCGGTCGGGGAAATCGGCGGCGTTTACGCCGGCCGGGAGGATGTCGGCCAGGGCCGTCGAGACAAGGTGCTGCGGCTGGACGCCGGGGAGGCGGAGGACCTCGTGGCCGTCGCGGGGGCGGTCGTCGGACCCCGCGGCGGGGAGGGGGGCGATAGGGAGCCCCGCGCGGCGCCAGGCGGCGGCGGAGAGGAGGGTGTCGCGCAGGGCGCGCTTGAGGTCGTCGGAGCGGGCGGTGTCGTCGCGGAAGCGGCGCCAGCGGGCGTCGCCGACGACGCCCCAGTCGCGGCCGGAGGGGGTCAGGCGGACGTCTGCGTTGTCGGCGCGGGTGCTGAGGCGGAACTCGGAGCGCGAGGTGAACATGCGGTAGGGTTCGGAGACGCCCTTGGTGACGAGGTCGTCGATCATGATGCCGATGTAGGCGTCGGCGCGGGAGAGGGTGACGGGCGGCAGGTGGCGGGCGGCGCGGCCAGCGTTGATGCCCGCGATGATGCCCTGCCCCGCGGCTTCCTCGTAGCCTGTGGTGCCGTTGATTTGACCGGCAAGGTAGAGGCCGCGGATGGATTTGGTTTCGAGCGAGTGCTTGAGGCTGCGCGGGTCGACGTAGTCGTACTCGACGCCGTAGCCGGGTTGAAGCATGGTGACGTTCTCGAGCCCCGGGATGGTGCGGAGGAGCTGCTCCTGGGCGTCGGCGGGGACGGTCATGGAGAGGCCGTTGGGGTAGATGACGTCGTTGTCAAACCCCTCGGGCTCGAGCCAGACGATGTGGCGCTCGCGGTGGCCGAAGCGGATGATCTTCGACTCGAGCGA
The DNA here is from genome assembly GCA_033296695.1 of Staphylotrichum tortipilum. Lineage (NCBI taxonomy): Eukaryota > Fungi > Ascomycota > Sordariomycetes > Sordariales > Chaetomiaceae > Staphylotrichum > Staphylotrichum tortipilum. Next base: position 5,628 of record MU855537.1, on the reverse strand, counting down.
GGGGCAGTAGCGGGGGCCCTTGACGGTCTCGCGGATGTGGATCGTCTTGTCGAGGTTGGCGCGGACAATGTCGTGGGTGGCGTCGTTGGTGTAGGTGGCGTGGCAGAGGAGCTGGTCCCGGACCTCGACGGCGTCGTTGAGGTAACTGAACGGCGAGGGGGGGTCGTCGCCGTACTGCTTCTCGAGGATGTCCCAGTTGATGGAGCCCTTGGCGAGGCGAGGCGGGGTGCCCGTCTTGAGGCGGCCAAGCTGGAAGCCGGCGTCGCGCAGTGACTTGCTCAGGCCGAAGGTGGCCTGCTCACCCATGCGGCCCGAGGGGTAGGCCTCGAGGCCGATGTGGATTTCGCCGCCGAGGAAGGTGCCGGTGGTGATGATGACCTGGCTGGTGGGCAGCACCTCGCCCGACTCGAGGCGCACGCCCGTGATCTTGCTCTTGGCGCCGTCGTCGGCGGCGGCCGTAGCGGGGTCGTTGTCGGCGACAACAATGTCGGACACGCGGCCATAGACGAGCGACAGGTTCGGGTACGACTCGAGCTCGGCACGCATGTGCTTCTTGTAGAGGGAGCGGTCGATCTGGGCACGCGGCCCCCAGACGGCGGGGCCCTTCTTCTTGTTCAGGACGCGGAACTGGACGCCGGCCCTGTCGATGACACGGCCGGCGAGGCCGTCGAGGGCGTCGATCTCGCGGAGGATGGTGCCCTTGCCGATGCCGCCGAAGCTGGGGTTGCAGGAGCAGACGCCGAGGTTGTGGACGTCGGGGGTGATGAGGGCAGTGCGGGCGCCGGCGCGGGCAGCCGCGGCGCAAGCCTCGGAGCCGGCGTGGCCACCACCGATAACGATGACATCGAAAGGGCTATCAGGGGCCAAGGACTGGGTCAGAGGAGGCTGGTGTAAATAAATCGATGGAGCGAAGGGTGGAGGGCAAGGACTCACGTCGACTCTGAGCTCACCGTGGCAAAGGTCCTCCTCGTCTCGACGCAGGGCCTGCCCCGGCGAACTGGGCCCCGGAGTGGCCTACCGAGGCCTCTGGAGAGCCAGACCTTGGTCATTGCTGCTAGATGCGCCGACGTGGAGGGGAGGGAGTGGTGGTGATGGGGGACTGGGCGTGGGCGGAATGCGACAGGGGTGGGTTCATCCAGAAAATGAATCGCCGATAAGCGATAAGCCCAGCAAGGCACGCGAACGGCAGCGCGCGATCCTTGCATTCTGTGGGGCCTACCACAGCGCCACAAGGGCACAGGCATGGGATAGGCATGGGACGCGCATAGGCAGTGCTCGAGCATATCCCAGGCACCAGTTTGAGTCGCTCGTTGACTCTCTCAGAAACAAGGAAGGGGCCGGCGCGGATCACGAACAAAGGGTATAGTACTCCCGACGCAGGTATCATACATACAGCGTACAGCACACAGCATGCCCACAGCCAGGCGCGTCGCCAACACACACAGCCAGCAGACTAGCAGCAGCAGGCCCGGGCCAGGTCGTCGTCGGCAGCACGCGTGCTGTTACATGTTACAGGTCCGTCCAGCAGCAGAGAGGAGATAGAGGAGCGCATCATCAACCAACCAAGGGTGCCGCGCCCAGGCCCGGCCATCCCGACACCGGGTTTCCGTTTACTGCGGCTGCTCGCCCTCGCCAGCGGCGGGGTTGAAGGGGCGACGCAGCACCTCGAGGTTGCCTGGAGGCAAGTCAGTGTCCAGCTAGCTCTCTGGGGCAACCAAATGCGGGAACAACTTACGCTGGGTGATGTTGAGGCCCTGGCGGGGCTTGCCCTCGCTGTCAACGTAGTTGGACATGCTGGCGTCGGCCTCGACCATGACCAGAGTGCTGCACACGCACACACTCATAATTAGCCCGAGGCATTCAATGATAAGGGAATGATCGAGAGAAAAGAGAAACCAAGACACACCCCTTGGTCAGGGTCTGGTAGAAGCTGCGGCGCGGGCCCTCGCCCTCGAAGCAGCTGACGTTGAACCAGCTCGTCTTGCGGTTCTCGCCGCTGCCCGAGTTGCTGGCGACGGCGTAGCGCAGGTACTCGCGGCCGGTGCTCGAGGCGCGCAGCTCCGGGGTGTCGGCGAGGTTGCCGACGATGGTGATGCGCGCCACGGGGCGCGGCACCGACGAGCTGAAGGAGCGCGCAGCCGTCGCGGGGAGCCCAGCGGCGCGGGCGGCGGAGGCGGTGGTGCGGAGGAAGGCCGACATTTTTTTGCTGTTTGTTTGCTTCGTGTGGTTTTTGTATGACTGTGTGCTGCTGTTCAGTCTGGGGGCCGTGGGGTCGTCGTTGGTTTGTCTGTTTCTGGTGGGCTGTGGCGTGGGGGGGACTGGGGATTGGGAATTGGACGAACCGAGCTGGGCAAAACGTGGAGGCTTTCGTCCCACCTCCTTCTGTGCCTGTGCTCGTCCCCCTTCCCCAATCCCCATCGTCGCGTTTGGCCCAAAGCTGAGACGCGAACCACTCGAACCAGGGGTGGGGGGGGAGGCCGGGACTCATGTGTGGCTCGTGCTGTAGCTTCAGCCACAGATTGGGGGGGCAAGGGGACAGGGCAGTGGGGGTCACTGAATGACACAACCCTGTCTCTTTCGGTCCCCCAACGCTCTCTCTTCTCCCTCCCTCCCCACTTCATACCTCAACTCGGCGGCAGCAGGCAGCCCAGACACAGAAACCAACATGCCCATCCCGCATCCCCCATCCCATCCACGCCCACGCCCGCTTTCCTCAATGTCCACCGATTTTATGCCATGCCATGCCGCGCCACGCCACGCCGGCACTTGCTCTCTCTTGGGCGACGATCGCCGCCGATGTGATGCGATGCGATGCGATGTGCCTGTGCAGCCGCACCTGGAACTTGCTTGACGAACTAACTACGGAGTATAGCTATTCTTATTCACCGACTCCCAGCCATCTTGCCGCCGGGCCACTTGCCGGCGAGCCCTTGCATCGCCCACATCGACAGGGCCTCCCAATGACTGCCCCCCCTTCCCGTGATGGAGGTGATGGCTGCGTCGAGATGCAGTGCGCTGTGACGACTCTCTGCGAGCCAAGGGCGGTGCTGTTCCAGACGACTCCTCGGTCACCTGTTGTCTCGGGAAGATGCAACAACAAGGGCCCCCAACTGCCGCAACAAATCCGATGGATGGTGCCCGCGCGGGAGGGAGGGACGGAGGGAAGGGAGCAGAGTCGTGAGGGGTGGTCGAGAGCAGTCTGTCTCGGTGCCTGGTCTGGACCCTGAAGAACTGGCCCCACGAGATGAGACAACAAAGACAAAAAACAGTCTGCAAAATTGCAACAAAATTGCACTCACTCTTAGCGGCGATGCATTGCATCTGAACCTCACGGCTCGTCGAATATGAGCCCCTCCGAGCCCCCGGACCCACCTCACCCCCCCTCACAGCCGGGGCTATTCACGGCCAAGAGCTGGGAGCATGGTATTTGTGTCTTTGTTGACTTGGGGCGGCATCAACCTCTGCCGCCGCCGAGCCTTGCCCCTTTTGTGTCTGAATAGACCCTCAATAGGCCTATTCAGCGCTTCTCACCAAGACTTGCCCGCAACACGATCATCATCACAGTGGGGTCGGAGCTGTCTCAAGCTCAAAAGTCTCAATGGACTGCTCTCTCTCAATAAGCCAATCGAGTAATAGTTAGACCTAATAGCCATGGCGCCGTTACGCTGCCGTGCCCCTGGCGCTCGCGCTGCCCTCTCTTGGCCGCCGTCTGCCTTTATGTTGCCCCGTCTTGCCATCGCCATTGCCAGACCAACAACAGCCTCTGTCTCTGTTGTGCCATCATCCCGCCTACTGTCTCCCTTGGTGACTCTCCAAGCCGTTCCCAGTCAGCCAGCCAGTCCAGCGAGCAGGACGGGAGCTCGTAGCCAGAGAGACACACCAGACACTCCTCACTATTACCACCATACTATCACCACTTTCTCCTCGCTTACTCCCTCTCAGGTCTCAAAGTCCAGGGCCCATCATGGACTCATCAGCCAACGGCTCACAGCCGTTCAACAAGTGGGCCAACTCGCCCATCACCACGACCCCCCATGAGCGCCTGGGCCCTGGCCCCCCTTACACGTACCCGACGCTCCAAATCAACCTCTTCTTCCGCGTCTTCCTCGGCATCGTCTCGCTCCTCGTCACCTGGGTGCCCGCCCGCCTGCTGTGGCGCAACGGCGAGTTCGGCGGGACTGTCTTATGCGTCATGCTCCTGGTCCTCAACTTCCAGAACGTCCTCAACGCCCTGATCTGGCGCGATAACAACGTCGCCACCTGGTGGAAGGGCGATGCCTGGTGCGACTTCCAGGTCTACACCAACTTCGCCCTCCACACGGCCTTCAACATCAGCCTGTTCGAGATCATGCGCAGCCTCGCCGGCAAGGTCGCCCTCCATCGTGCCGACAAGCCCACCCGCAGCGAGCGCCGCCGCCAGAACATCATCTCGGCCCTCGTCGTCTTTACTTTCCCCGTCCTGCAGGTCCTCCTCACCTACTTTGCCTCCTTCAGCCGCTACAACATCTCCACCCTCGTCGGCTGCACCGCCGCCTACTACCCGGGCTGGATCTACCTCGTCTTTTACATCCTGCCCACCCCGGTCTTTGCCGTGCTCGCAGCCATCATGGCGGGTAAATACTCGATTTCTCTCGTCTGTCATTTCCTCCAAGCTGCTAACACGCTCACAGTGGTCACCTTTATCCGCTACCGCAAGATCGACAAGGTCACCCGCACCGTCACGCTCTCCAAGGACGCCGTGGCCGCCGCCAGGCAGAACCGCGTCCGCAAGAAGCTCTACTTCATGACCCTGGTCTGCATCGTCCTGGTCCTGCCGCTCATCATGGTCCTCCTGTTCCTCAACATCATCGACGGCGCCCCCTGGAACCGGCCCTACGACTACAACCGCCTCCACTTCGGCCCGGACCCGTACAACATCTACTTCATCTCCTTCACCACCTCGGACAAGATGAGCTTCTCAGAGCTGTCCATCGCCTTCATCAGCGAGCTCGCCGGCATCGCCGTCTTCATCCCCTTTGGCACCACCCCAGAGGCCCTCAACATGTACCGCCGCTTGCTGCTTGCCGTCGGCCTGGACTATCTTTTCCCCAAGCTAAAGGACGAGTACGTGCCCAGGTCGGAGCGCCGGTCCCGTGCCGGCGGGCAGGGCAAGAGTCTGTTGGGAACCGGGTACGTTTCTCTCTCTACCCCTTTATTCTCCCCTCCACCCCCTTGCTGACTCCCCCCTCCCCACAAACAGCAGCACCACCTCGACCGGCAAGGACAGCCTCCTCCCCACGGTCGAGCACGCCTCCATCTCCAGCGCGTCGGGCGATTCCCGTTCCCTCTCAGCCGCGACCCAGCCACAGTTCATCGACCTGGTCATGAGCGGCGGCGCCGCCGTCGGCGCCGCCACGCCCCTCCCCGAGAAATCCGCCGTCAACCCCTGGCCCGACCTCTCCGCCACCCACATCGACGCCGCCACCGCCCAGCTCGAAACCCCTCCCCCTCCCGCCTCGCGCGGCCTTTTCTCCCTCCTCCCAGCCCCGTTCCGAAGACGGCACTTCCACTCCAAAAAGACCCCCCCAACCCAAATGACAATGCTCCCCACCACCCCACCAACACCCCCCCCCCCCCCCCCCCCCCCCC
>MU855536.1:0-47024 GCA_033296695.1 Staphylotrichum tortipilum | reverse complement strand
GCAAAATTTCCACAAACCGGTGGTTGCACCGAACACTGGGGTGCCTGTAGAAAAACGGTTGGTGGGGCTGGGAGTTTTTGGACGGTGCTAGACATGAGGCGCCGTACTTGCCGAAGGTGCGCACGAATGTTGCTTCCCCGCCAGATACATAGTCCACAAGACTGCATCACCGTTTCTCCGCTTGGCCGAGGGTGGTGCGCGACCAGCGGGAACGGTTCCCGGTTCCTGGTTCGAGCACCGGTGATTGGAGCGCTAGACGCATGCCGTCCTGCCAGCAGCCGAGGAGTATTCCGTACACCGGGCTCTCCACCGCAGTCTCCGTCAGTGGCCCGAAGGGACAGTAGGAACCCCGAGGGTAGCGATCAAGCGCCTCAGATTCGAACATCCCCGAGCGGCTTGACCACGTCCTCGTGGAGGACCATGGAAAGTTTGGCGGCCACTGCATCGTTGGTCTCGTCGTCGCCCTCGCGCAAGCCCAGATCTTTCCCTCCTGCGATACACTTTCGGGAAGCAGCCTCGTAGACGGCACCCATACAAGCGCCAATATCCTCGAGCTGCTCCTCGGCAAGGAGTCTCTGACGGACCTGGAGAGCGATCGAGGGCCGGCCCCTCGCGGCATTCATGTCAAGACTCAGGACCTTCTCAACGGGTGACCAGTGCGCAATCTCGACCAAGAGCACGCCCAGGCTGTAGATGTCGAAGCTCTTCTTGAATCGTTCCCGTTCCTCGGGTTTGGGCGACTGGGCCAGGGGATGCCTGTACAAGTTGTATTCGACATCGTCGGCAGGGCCGGGGATCTCGGTCATTTCGCCTGCGCGGGCCGGCCTGGAGAAGTCAAATCCTGACAAGTACGGCTTTGTGCAGTCGACCTGGCCGTCGGTGGTGCGGAAGAAGATGATATTGTGACTCCGCAGCCCTTTGTGGAGCCAGTTGACTGCGTGCAGGTAGAGCAGGCAGTTACTGATGGCATGGGCGAGCTTGACTCGATCCGTGACTCGGGGCTTGCGGGGTGCCTGGAGCAGCTCGCGGAGCGAGACGGGCGGCAGGGATGCGTGGAGCCCATCGCCGACGGGCCTCTCAAATACAAGGCCAAGGCGCATGTTGAGGATATCCTCATCCTCGTCCTCGACACCGTGGGCGGTGGCCTTGTCGAAGAAGCCGAGACAGTGCGGGGTCCTAAAGGCCTCGGGCTTGGGTGAATGGTGCAAGAGGGCGGCGAGTTTCCGGACTCGCTCGTAGATGACAGCCTTGGGCGGCGAGAGGTCGCCTGGCTTCTGCGGTTCGTACTCTTTCCACTCTACCCAGACCTGTTTCGGCGGTCTGCCGGGGAGGCGGAGGGTAGCTGCACACCTCGGCAAGTCAGACTCCTCAGCGGCAGGATCGAGCTCGACGACGGAGCGGTCGAGAACGAGGTGTTTTTGCTCGTCCGGGCTGCCGAGCTCGAGGCACATTGCCGTGGCCTCGTCCCACGGGGTTTTCCTGGTGGACTCGATCGACTCGTTGAACGCCTTGAACTTGGCAAGCTGCGACAGCAGTTGGAGAGCGTCGGCATTGGCGCGCTTTTGGTCTACCGACATCTGCGATGTCGATGTTGGCAGTGGAGAGTTGGAGTCGAGCTTGACGTTGAGGGCCATGACGAGGCGAGAGAGGTCAGCAATCTTGTGGTGCAGCTGGAGCACGCCGCGGTTCGTGTCTTGAACCGTGTGGTGGATCTCAACCTGCATGCGGGCGTCCAGAATGTTGGTCATGCTGTCGTTGAGAGTCGAGAAGCGGGAGAGCAGGAGCTCGAAAGCAACCTTGTCAAACGACACCCAGCGCACCCTCTCGGCGGCCTCGCGGGAGGTGGCTTTCAGGCCCTGCATGGCCTTCTTGATAAAGTCTCTCCGGCGCGGGGGGAGGGGGAAGTTGGCCTCCTCGGCATCCTTTTCGGGTTTCTGGAGGACGTCATCCTGGCCCGGGGCGGTCTGCAGACGCTGGTTGCGGGTCTGGTGCTCCTTGAACTCGCGGAAGAGGCACTCGACTTGGACCAGCAGGTCGAGGACGGTCTGGCGGTGCAAGACGAAGATGTTGGAGGCAAGCACCTTGTCACGGCTCTTGGCGTCGAGGTCGAGGAGGCCTGATGTCTCGCTCCAGGCAAACAGGCGCTGCTGCTCCATGCGCAGGCGCAGGTTGAGATACCTGCAGTCGTCGGGGAAGTTGGCGGCAGTGATAAGCAGCTGGATGCCCTGGATGCAGCCCGTGTAGACCTGCAGGCCGATGGACGCCACGCCGATGGCGAGGCCGGCTATCGACACGGGGTCCATGGCGGCGGCGGCGTCAGGCAGGGAAGGCCCGGGGGGCCGGGGGGCCGGGGGGGTGAGGGACGGAAGAAGGAATCGAAGGAATGGGAACAGGCGCGGTCGGTCCCGAGGACGGATGGCTGCCGGCTGCTCCCCGTCCTCCGTCGTCGGCGCGCAGGGCACCGCCTGGTCAAGCTGCAGGGTGCAGATATCGCCAAGTCCCAGCCCTGGCCTGGTCCAATGCCCGTCCTGTGCGTTGGTTAGGACCCCGAAGATGCTCGGAGTGCTTGGGGGGAGGTGGGGGCAAGGCGAGGGGGGGAGGGGGAATGGTTTGTTTCTGGTGCAACGATGGGCCAGCCTGCCGAGACTCCGATCCGATGGCGTTATCTGTCGAGATGGCGATAGGCGAGCGAGGCTGTGGACGGAGCCAAACGTTCAAGCGTTGCGTTCTTGTGCGGCACTGGCTGACGCCGTGCGCCCGTCCTGTCCGTCCCAAGCAAAGCGTCTGGGGCGGGGGTTGAGGGGGTGATCGCGGTCAGACAAGCGACATCTTGGCATCCAGGGCCTCGCATGCATCGTGCCCACAGGAGACAATCCAAGATTCAGATGAACAGATCGGCACGAAGGATCCGTCGGAGGCAGAGTGGCGCTGCGTGGTATTTTGCGCTTTAGGTTTTGGTCTTTTGCGTTTTGACAGGGGAGATCGGGGGTTGCGCAGTTCTGGAACGGCGAGGACAAATAGGGACACAACAAATTTGCAGCTCAAGGTCATCAGCTTGGAAGCTCCTTCTCCGCAAAGGCATCAGCAGTGCATGGCTTCCCCCCTTTCCCTCTTTTCCTGCTCTGCAGCAGGCAGCAGCCCAAATCATGTGGGGAGAGCCCTGCAACGGTGGACGCTGGGCTGCAGTTTGGCGGCGCCTCCCAGCTCTCGCCTTGCCTTGCGCTTCCATCTTGGATCTCCTCCTCGATTCCTGTGAACACGTCGACTCAATGCCATGAACCGCACAGCAAACCCCGACAGCGAACCCCAGTCCCACTCACAGCCCAGCTAACACACCTGAAACGGTCTGAGCTCAGTTCCTCTTGGGTGCTGTACCCAGATCCGTCGACCGAACGAACGAACGGGCCTCTCTCAAACGATGGTGTCAGGTCGGCCTCGAAGCCAAAAGTCGATCAATGCCTGACTCGCGCAACCCCAAACCACAAACCCCAAACCCGCAAAACCCGCCGACTGGACTGCACCAAACCCAGATCAAAGCCAGATTGGACTGAGCCGAAACCAGGGCAGGGCACCTGGCCAAGTCCCGCGCACTGCAGTTCGGCCGTTAGGATGGACCCCGCACAGCCCAGCGTCCACCAACACCGATGAGGACTGGCGCCCTGACGCAGGACCCCACACGTCAGCGGGGGTAGGGCTTGTTGTTGGGGGGTGAGGCGGCTAGGGGGTGAGGGGGGGTTCATTTGCACTGCCGGGACAGATCCGGAACACTCCCGCGGAGGGATGGTGGTGGGATTGTGGTGGGATTGTGGTGCAGATGGTGCGCAGGTGGTGCAGGTGGTGCAGGTGGTGCAGATGGGAGCGCACGGGCTCGCATTTCCGATCGCCAGCACGTGAAGCCCGGGTTGTTGTTTTGTCGAGTGATCACCGTTTGCCACCGTCTGTGGCCGCTGGGCTGCTGTCCGTTTCCGAGCTGGACGAAATATTCCCTCTCCACCACGCGCCTCAGCCATAGGTACATAGTACTCAGCCCTCTCCTCCCCCCTCTCCATCCACCAGCACCCATCGACTTGTTTGTTGCGCTTCCCTGGCCCCCGTGACTGGCGTGCTGCAGCCGACAGCCACCCGAGGTGCTTGACGAACAGGCTTGCACCGGACGAGCCAGCGTTGCATTTCCGCCGTTTCAACCTGCAAGGGGGACCCCCGCCACGTCGCCAATCACGACGGGCTCGGTCACCAGCCTGCCCTGGCTGCAGCTGTCGCCCACTCACCATCACGCAATCAGGGGGGGCAGCGATCTGGGGGGCCCAGAGGGACCACAGAAGGCGCCCGTCGACGCCAGACGACGCCTCCGTCGACCGTCAACCCGTCCGTCCCGAGTCGGGATTCCGTGCATGGCTGGCTTGGCTGACGGGCTGCGCGACTCCCTACACCTCCCTCCCCGGCCGACCAGCCTGCCTGGCTGCTGCTGAGCACATATCAGACCCTCACAGCGCTCACCGCAGTAGAAAAGGGCACGGCTGGATCCCACCCCGACTCCCGCCAAGCTCCATCCTCGCTCCCACCCCCCCGCCAACCCGCCGTCCCGCCCTGCGTGGAGATCGAGATCTCGCCGACAAATTGAAGAGGCCCTTGGGTAGCACGAGCACGGCCAGTACCCGGAAACCCAGCCGGAAAGAAGGTCAGAATGCCCCCATAAACGCTGCTGCTCCCGCCCCCATCCATAACTGATCCCTGCACCGCGCTGCTGGGAGAGAGGGGGCCAAGCTGCGCGGGAGGCACGGCGCGCGACCGCGCGGAGAGCCAAAGCCCAGCCAGAGAGGCCAAATGCGGAGGGGAAAACTGACAACTGCGCCCATCCAGTGTCCCCAGCTCCAGTTCCAGACAGAACTTCCGGTTCAAGCAGGCGGTGGGTGGTGCTAGCGGTGCGCGCTGGACTCTTCTGGGCTTCGTCGCCGACCTTTCACCCTGTCGCTCTCCATCATCGTGCATCTTGTTTGCGATCCCCGGCTTCTCCTCGCGCAGGCCCTAGGGCAGGGAGAAAGACGGACGAGAAAGCAAGCGAGAAGGGCGAGAAAGCAACAAGCCGCCTTCTCCACCATCTCCGCCTCCACGTCCTGGACCACCAACTATACCGAACTCGTACGCGACGACTGCAACAGCAACTGCTGCGAGTGGATGCCCGCCCGCTGTCGAACCCCGTTCGCTTCGCCGTCCCGCTGCGAGCAATTGGCCGTGCTGGGTTCATCGTTGATCCGCCACTCAATCACTCCCTCCCTGCCTCCCCAGATCCTCCCTGCCCCCTTCCCAATCGCTCCCCTCAACATCTGACCGCTTGCGCTCCGGACTCTCACCCCTCCCCCTTTCCTGCACCTGCAAGCGCCGCTGCTCGGCCCCTCTGAATATCCACGTCTGAATTGGCAATCGTCTGATCTGGTTCCCGGCCATGGAGTCCTACGTCGCTGGTGCCCCACCGCTTTCGGTGGCTTCCACTGACGGCTCGCCGTCGGCGTCCAGCGACAGCCCGGGAACGGCGACCTCAATATCCTCGGCGACCACTGATGCCCGCCTGGGCCAGCCAGCCGCACCTCCCTCCGTGCCCGCGGCATGTCTCGCCTGCGTGAGTCCCTCCCTCCCTTCCCCGGCCGGCTTCTGCTGCTCGTTTTTTCCACGCGGTTTTATTTTTATTGTCGGTCTGTTGGGCGTAGTTGATGGCGGGCTATGTGCGCGCGTGTGGCTGCTGATTAATAACTAACGAATCCCGACAGCGCGGCAAGCATCTCAAATGCGACGGGAGCACCCCTTGCTCGCGTTGTTTAGCCTCAAGCACCGAGTGCCTGTATGTGCCCTCTCGCCGCGGCTACAAGGGGCCCAAGAGGAATACGGCCCACAACCCGCACAAACGCCATGCATCCTCCTCGCCCCCGTACCCCGGGCCAAGTGAGAGCTGTCCCATGCTGCTGGGACACGCCGGCGTCTCCCTCGGCGCCCCCGCCCTGGGCTCCTTCAGCCCGGCCGGCATCGTCCTCCCGGACCAGTCCCCGGTCTCTTATACGACTCCTTCCCCCCTAACCAACGTCCCTCGCCTCTATCGCAACAACTCCTTTGTCCCAGCCATGGATCCCAACGCCATGGCCCTGACTACCACCACCAGCAATACCAGTGCCACACCCTCCGCTGCCTCTCTCGTTCAGCCGCCCCCCCCGACCCTGGCGGAGCGCTGCTTCGATGCCTTCTACCACTACTTCCACGCCGGCCACCCCTTCGTGCTGCCCAAGGAGTACTTTCTCATGCTCAAGAATGGCAACAATCCGAACGTCGGCATCGTCGAGGTCGCCATGCGCTACGTTGGCTCACTCTACATCGACTCTGGGCCCGCCAAGGAGACGTATCTCGACGAGGCCCTCCGCATGTGCTACCAGGCCGGCATCCCCAAGGACGGATTCTTGATCCAAGCCCTGCTGCTCGTCATCGTAGGCCTGGACGGCCAGTGCAACCAACAGAAAGCCCGGGACCTGCTCGCCGATTGCGAGCGGCTCGCCATCGAAATCGACCTCAACAAGCGCGAGTTTGCGACCCTGCACGGCCGTGGAAACCCCGTGTTCGAAGAAAGCTGGCGGCGGACCTGGTGGGAGCTCTACGTGTGCGACGGCATGATCGCCGGCGTCCACCGCGTGACTAAGTTCCTGCTATTCGACATCCAGGCCGACGTCGGCCTGCCGTGCGAGGAGCAGCAGTATCTCTCAGGGGTAAGAGTGGTCTGGGGAAAGGAAACATCAACCTGATCGGTTACTGACCCTGCCTCCAGCGCATTCCCCAACCGCTCTACATGGAGGACTTTGACGACCAGATTTTCTCAGACGAGGACCGCGAGTTCTCGTCCTTCGCCTATCGGATAGTGGCGGCCCGGAGCCTGGGACGCCTGATGCGGATGCCGCAGACTCTGTTCCCCGACCTTGAGGAGATCGACCGCGTGCAGGCGCAGCTGACCAACTGGAGGATACACCTGCCGGACTCGAAGCGGGACGACCTCAGCAAGAGCTGCCAGCTCGACGAGATGATGTTCCAAGCACACTTTATCATCCATGCGTATGTCCCACCACCCCATTAGAACCTCTCCCGTTGACCCCCCCCTACAAAATTCACCTACTAACCCCCGCAAAACAGCTGCACCCTCATGCTCCATCAACCTCTCTCCCAACTCGACACCTCCCCCGCCCAAGCCGTCAACTCGTGCGCGCCCCACCGGCACGTCGTCTCGGGCGACGTCTTCAACGCGCACACGCGGCACACCATCGACGCGGCCTCGGAAATCAGCAAGATGATCACCCAGGCGGTCCCCATCACCCAGCACACGCACTTCTTCACGTGCGTCATCACGCTCAGCTCCATCGTGCACCTCTCGCGCTGGGCGCAGTACATGGTGGGGGACGAGGACCACCTGCGACAGCAGATCCGGTTGAACATTGGCGCGCTTGACAAGCTCAGCCGAGTGTGGAAGGCGGCGAGCACTGCGTGGGGCCAGGTGCGCGGGGTCGCGCAGGATATCTACCGCGAGAAGAAGGCGCATCAGATCTCGCCTGCGTTCTGGGTCAGCTTTACGCAGGAGCAGATGATAAATAGCATCCGCACGGATGATGGGATTATGAGTGAGTTTACGGCGGTGGTCGCGGGGCAGGGGTTGTTGGGGGGGCCGGAGGTTACTCGGGGATAGGCGTGGAGAGAAGGGAGTGGAGAGGGGTTGAAGAGAGCGGGGTGGTGGTGACTGATCAGGAGGTTGGAAGCGAAGGCGGAGGTTATGGTATAAAGAGGTGGTTTAAAAGAGGCGCATGGGAATGGGCTGGGAGGTGATTGGGACAGATGGCTACGGGGTTGCGATTCTGGTTGCGTTTTGGGTTTGGGGTTTAATGGGCAGTGTTGGAACACCAAGGGTCGTTTTGTTTTTTCTCCTTTCCTCCTTTTTTTCCCCCGAGTTTGTTTTCCTTCCTCTTATCCTTTTCAGGCCGGGTGTTTTGGCGGTTTCAACGCGGGATACCAAAAACGACGACACTACCACCAGTTTTGGGCGGGGGGGGGGTCAGCAAAGGAGTTGGATTCGTTATTTTATTTTTTATATATTAGGCTGAGGATTTTGGGATACCTACCTACCTCCTGGGTTGGACGGTGGAGAGACTGGTTCTGAAGGGAGGGGATCGAGAAAGCAGGGAAGGCAAGCGAGGTCCAACAATACTTGGTTAATTTTTGTGTGTTGGCTCTGTATTCTTTTTCATTTTGGTTATGATCTTGACAATTTGAGTTCATTGCTCGTATGACATGCCTTACCCCCTCTTAGTGTTTGAGACTCGAGCCATCTGCAAAGCGGTTTCGAGAGTGGTGGTTGTGGTGTTGGAGTGGGGCGTTGGGACCCAGAGCACCCACGGTGTAAGTGCTGTTCACTCTCACAACCTTCCTCACTTACCCATCCGCCCACTCTCATTCAATCACCCATTGAATAATATTCAGTGGGTAGTTTTTGTTCCTTCATTACTTGGCCATAATATGAACTAACCATGCTCACCTTCTCGGATCCTTCCCGGCCGGCACTGTACCACGGGCACGTTAGTTTAGGCATATACCCCCAGGCGGCTCGATACACCCATACAATCAATCAATCAACCCGGCACGGCTCACGGGTGCTGTTGGCTGTCAACTCGGCTCGCCTACAGTTGACCGCTAATAACGACAACCACCCGAAAAGCTCCCCGCATTGGGTGGTTGGCTGACATGGAGGTCGCCTACCGCAAACAATACGTACCGCCCTCGCCGCCCCCGTTCGCCGTCCACTTTCGCCGGCTAGCTAGGTAGGACGAATCATCTCTCACTCGGAACACGCCTGCGCCCACACACGCCACATACTCACCACTCACCACCCACTCGGGGTAGGTAGGGTGTGGTGTGGTGGACGGACGGGGAGGAGTAAGTAGATCCCGCCCGAATCGCCGTTGTGTGTTTTTTTGGAAGGGGAGAGAGAAAGACGGGGTGGCGGCGGGGGGTGGGAACCAGAGAACGCGTACCCGCGGTTCGCAGACGTCTGGTTTGGGTTGTTGGCAGTTTAAAACATGTGTTGCATGCGTCGTCGTGGGGAAGGGAGTGTTGCAGGTTGAGACTCGCTCGCCCAAAAAAACCTCGGGTATCATCAGTCCTTGGGCCAGTTGGGCATACCACGGGGAACAAGGTCCCCACATCAGGACACAGGAAGCCGACAAGTCGCCGATGATAACGCGACCCTCCCGCTTTTTCTCTCACTAGCCGGCGGTTGCCCGGCGGCGGCGGTTAGACCTGCCTGCCGATAAGAGAGACAGCCATTGCATTGGGTGTGGTGTGTGGTGTGTGTGTGTGTGTGTGTGTGTGGTGGAAATTTTGCCGACATTGCTTTCGTCGTGTCGTGGCCTGTCGTCTGGCCCTTCCCCTCCACCGGTCAACAAGGCGAGATGCGGCGAATAAGGGAGGACCGTAGGGCAGGCGCTAGTGAATAAAGTCGGGACGCGGCTTGTCTCAGCTCATGTGATCCCCAGTGGGAGGATGCCACGCGCGGCGGGTGGCTTGCCCGGGTCGGCGCTGAGTTTTGGGAAGTGTTGACTGACTGGTTTTCTGGCATTCACGAACTCCCGGGGAGGTAAGTCGGGAGGTCAATCACTCACTCAATTCCCCTCGACCACTCGGACCCGGGGAGGACGGGGATAGGTACCGACTGTATTTCCAGGGGAGCCGGCGACTCCTGTGCGTCCCCCCTTCCTCTCTCCCCCATTGGGTAGCATTTCTGGCTAAGCGCAAACCCAGGCTGACTGAAGCGGGAGATTGCAACCACACCACACACCCACCACGTTTTCCCTCTGTTGGGTTCTTTTTTCGTGTCTCAGTCAGCCGCTGGCCTGTTCAACCTGGGGTGTCTTGGAGGCTACAGATTACATCCAAGCTGACCATTGCCCCCCCTGCCCACATGACCATTGCAAGGGGAAAGGTGGGTCCTCCTGACCAATGGTCAGGTATGACCGCCCACTGAAATCCATATCTGTGATTGGCCGATACAAAAGAATGGATCCATCTGAACCTGCATCATTTTCTGCCGCCTTGAAAGTTCTCTCTCCTCCTTTCTCCTTCGTATTTCATTCGCATTTCATTCGCATTCCATTACGCCCTGCACTGGAGTTGTTGCTGGAGTTGTTGACTCGGGGATGTGTCACGGGCCAACCAAACGGCTGTAGGCGGGGCGCGGGGCGCACTGCCAGCCAATCATTAGGACAGGGTCATGGACTAACCAGGACAGGATCGTTGAAGAACGAGGACGATCCAGTTGGGGATCGTTGAAAGAACAGAACGATCAAGTTGGGATCGTCGGGGCTAAATAAACGCCTCCCGACCCACCGCCAAGGCAGCGGATCGGGACGGTTGATTCGGGCTACAGCCAGTTACTGTCACGGTATTCCCCGTTCCTATCCCCATGGTTAGGTCATACGCCTGTGTGCAGGTCTGTGGTTATGTCTATGCACATGTGTCCATGCGCATGCTGCTCCAGTACTTAAGGTCTGGTGGCGCTCGCACATGTATCTAGCTCTTGCTCTCGTCGTGCAATATCATTCTTGTATGTGCGAGCTGACCTGACCTTGGTGCCCGTCACAGTTACATGGCCCACCATACAAATTAATGTCGCTCGTTGAGGTAGCTTGGAGCTTCCTCAGTAAAGCAAACACACCAATCACTGCCCCTACAGGCATATCTTTGGCGATTGAGACAAGTCACTTGTTGTGAACCTTTTGGCTTCACAGAGCCTTTGCAAACGTTGACAATACCTCCGGAACCCTTCAGAGTGCTCTGCACCCGTGGTTCGTCACATTAAGCCTTGCTGGACCGGCGGAGACGAGGGCCAGGTCTTCGTCGTCGTCAGGCAAGTCTTGTGCAAGCTAAAATGAATTAGATATTGATTCAGAATCGTTTCTAACTGGTTTGGAAAATTACCCCGCTCCGGCTCCCGAGTCCGGGCCTCGGGGCTCGGATCTTGAACATCTTCGGTGTCAGGAATCACGATTCCTTCGAATAAGGATGGGATCGATGCCGTGTTTAGAGGGTCCATCACGACACCGACCGACCTCAAATCGCTTTTGAATTGACTCAGGATCGATTGATCACGATGGTTGGTAGTGGAAAACTTTGAAGAGGAGAACAAGGCGGTATGGGTTGAAGCGATGGTCGGAAAGTTTAATGGTCAGGACAGGCCGACCCACTTCTATCACAGCAATGGTCATATGGGCAAGGGGGGCAATGGTCAGCTCAACTGCAACCTCCTCTCTTACCCGGCATTGGCCGGTTGGCCCGAAGGTCGCTCAGCTTCTGCAGCCGTCATCTTTTAGTTAGCTATGGTTGCAGGCATAAGCTTTGTATGTGGGTCACATACCAGCAGGGCGGCTGTCGGCCTCCCCTGCCAGCCGGGCGAAGTACCACGCCCGCTACCACATGCTGGGCAGGTCTCTGTCTCTTTCACACGTCGCCGTGCAGATGGGGTTATTGGGCAGTGGCGGCGCATGGTGCGGTGCCCGAGATGGCCGGGGGAGTTGACGTATACTGTTTGGCTGCGCTTGTTGTTGACTTTTTGGACGAGGAGGCCGGGATCCGAGTCATTGGTGATGACGAGGGAAGGCGGGGGGAGGGTGAGATGAGAGGGCTCGTTCGTTCCCCGGCCTGGTTCAGCACTCGACTGGTCTGGTCTGAACTGGTCGCCGGGCGGGCGGGCATTGTTGATCTGCTCCCGCATGGCCCTGCGTCGCAGACGAGCGGAATGGGTGGTGCCCTCCCACCCCCCCTTCCCAACAGTCTCGACGTATCTACCACTCGGACGAAGCTCGCTTGGTAGGGCAACATAAAACGCCGCCTACCCCCCTCCCTCCCGTCCACCCCCTTTCGGTTCGGCAGCGAGAGCACAGACAGCCGGCCGTCCTGCAGCCTTATCTGTTGCCGCATATAACCACCGCCCGCTGTGCAGGCACACCAGACCAGACCCAACTCGTCCCTCCTTCTTCGCCTAAACATCGTCGAACATCCCAATGGCCGCTGTCCAGAGCTCGTCCTCGTCGGCCTCCGGCCCCGGGCCGGCAGCGACCAAGGACGTGGCGAAAGTCGACCTCGAACTGGGCGCCACCACGCTGCCGGTTAATACCACGGTTCACTCGCTGGCGTGGAGGGATATCACTGTGACCGTCAAGGACCGCGAGACCAAGCTGCCCAAGACCATCATCGACAATGTCTCTGGCCTGGTTGAAGCTGGTATGGACTGTCCCTCTTTTGCCTCCCCATATCACATCCCTCCATCACCCCCTCCCCTAACACCCCCTCCCCTTAACATTGCCTCCCCCTTACCCCTTACCCCAAATTAACCCCGCCAGGCGAAATCCTCGCCCTAATGGGCCCCTCCGGCAGCGGCAAAACGACCCTCCTCTCCGCCCTCGCCTCCCGCCCAACCCCCGGCGCCACCCCCTCGCACACCAACACCCTCCTCCTCAACGGCGCGCCGCCCTCCCCCTCCCTCTTCCGCAAGGTCGCGCGCTTCGTCGAGCAGGAAGACGCGCTCACCGGCGCGCTGACCGTGCGCGAGACGCTGTCCTTCGCCTCGCGGTTATCCTCCGCCGGGGTAAGCCGGCGCGAGAGGGAGGCCAGGGTGGATGCGCTGCTGGACGCGTTTGGGTTGCGGGGGCAGGCGGAGACGTTGGTGGGCACGCCGCTGAGGAAGGGGATTAGTGGCGGGCAGAAGAGGCGGTTGGGGGTGGCGAGCCAGTTGGTGACGGGGCCGAAGGTGCTGTTTTTGGATGAGCCGACGAGTGGGTTGGATTCAGTGGCGGGGTGGGAGGTGGTGAGATTTTTGAGGGAGGTGGCGAAGAGGGAGGGGGTGAGTTTCCTGTGTCCCTTGTTCTTTTTAAAGGGGGGGGGGGTTGTTTGGGGGGAAGGGGGATAGCAAGGGAGGTGCTGACTTGGGGTGATAGTTGATTGTGGTGGTCTCGATCCACCAGCCCAGCACGGCCACGTTCAACCTGTTCGACAAGGTGCTCCTCATGTCGCAGGGGCGGATGCAATACTTCGGGGAGGTGTCCGGCGTGGCGGCGCACTACGAAGCCCTCGGCCACCCGATGCCGGTGCACGTCAACCCGGCCGAGTTCCTGCTCGAGACGGTCAGCACCGACTTCGCGGCGGACCGGGAGGCGGCGCGGGGCGAGCTGGACGAGATGCAGAGGGCGTGGGCGTCGTCGGGGCGCGCGGCAGACCTCGCGGCGGCGGTGGCAGCGGCCGAGGAGAAGGGGACCGGCGCGGCGCTCGAGCTCGAGACGGCCGAGCCGAAGCCCAGCCTGCCGAGCGTGGTGCTGACGCTGCTGCACCGCGGGTTCGTCAAGAGCTACCGAGATGTGGTGGTGTATGGGATCCGCCTGGCGATGTACACTGGTAAGCACAGCTCCTGGAGGTGGGAGGAAGTGAAGTGAGGTGAAGTGAGGTCAGGTGAGGCTCTTGACTGACTTGCTTGGGACACAGGGCTGGCCATCATGATGGGCACTGTCTGGCTGCGGCTGGACGCCACGCAGGAGTCCATCATCCCGTTCATCAACGCCATCTTCTTGTTTGTCACCCCCCTGAGCCCTCTGAGTGGTTGCTTGTCATCGGGAACACCCGCTGACCCGATCTGTGCGCAGCGGTTCTGCGTTCATGTCGTTTATGGCGTGCGCCTATGCCCCGGCGTACCTCGAGGACTACCTGCAGTTCATCAAGGAGAAGCGCAACGGCCTGTGCGGGGCAACGGCTATGACAGTGGCCAACTTTCTCGTGGGCGCCCCGTATCTCTGTAAGTTATCCTTCCACCGCTGCCCAGTGCCATGCTGATGATCTGGGTGCCTAGTCGTCTTCTCCCTCGTCTTCTCGGCCATCTCGTACTGGCTCTCCAACTTCCAGCCGACGGCGCAGGCCTTCTTCACGTGGGTGCTGTGGCTGTTCCTGGACCTGTTGGCAGCCGAGGGCCTGGTGGTGCTGCTGACGTCCATCTTCCCGTCATTTGTGGTGTCGCTCGCGCTGGTGGCGTTTGCCAACGGGCTGTGGATGAGCGTAGACGGCTTCATGGTGCCGCCGACGATCCTCAACGTCTTCTACCGCTATGTGTTCCACTTCTGGGACTACCAGAAGTACGTGTTTGAGAACATGATGGTCAACGAGTTCAGCGAGCGCGTGTACAGCTGCGCGACGGTGGGGGATGGGTGCCAGTGTGAGTATTCCCCCTGGATCCTCCTGAAGTCCCCGGTCTGTCCCTGTTCCATTCAGAGACGGATACTGACGGCCGTTTGTGTTTGGCGAACCAGGCATGTGGCAGACGGACCTCGCCGACCAGTGCCTGATCCGCGGGCAGGGCGTGCTCGACCAGTACGGCTACAAGCCGGGGTACATGGCCAAGGACGTCGGCATCATGATGGGTATCATTGTGGGCTACCGCATCGCAGGATGGATCGTTCTCATGCTGAAGAAGTAGGGGGGCGGCGAAAAGGGGTGTGTTGTTGCCAGCGTGGCTCCCAGTTGAAGCTGCCCAAGAGTTGCAGTTGGTGTTCGTTTTGATTCGAATTGGCGTCGAAAGTTCAAGAGACGGCGGGATGGCAAGCGTTGGGTGGCCAAGGAGTCTTATATATTATTGTAATCTTTAGATTGAAATGCTCTTATCTGAGAAAACCGAGCAATGCTTCCTCGGTGTCTCCCTCAACCTTTTGAGAGGCTCGAATGTCATGGCGAAGAAGCTGAGCTGATGGCGTCATTCTCCAGCGCGCCACGGTTGGGCCCCCCCCCCTGTAACATGTGGGGGTCGCCAGGGAGTGGTGGAGTGCCTGGGGTGTTTGTTGGGCTGCTCAAAAAATGCACCGCGCACAGAGCCACAAAGTGAGGCCCACCACTTGACACGCTGAACGACAGGGGCTGGCCCCACTGATCGCGTGCAAGCGCGCGCATTTGGCGTCCCTCGCTGAGCACCTTGTGTCAAGTGAGAGCACTGGCCCCCCCACAAACACACCTCGCACCATTGCACCTCTACGAATCAACATCAAAGCAGTGCAGCCTCTGCCTACGACTCCAAACGACGGCGAGCAGCGGTGCGTTGCAGGGCTCGGTATGAAGATGACTTCGCCTCTCACCACGCTGGCAAGCATATCCACGCCAGACTCGTACCATACAGCACGGGACTCGCAGGCGTCGCCCTTGAACTCGCTTGCCGCCGACGACACGAACCTGAGCAGCCCCGTTGACGACGAGGACGACCCGTCGCTGCTGCCAGACGAGCCCGCCTACCGCGATGCCGTGCAGCTCCCGCACGAGCTGCGGTCCCACTGCCAGATCCACCTCGAGGAGCAGCTTTGTATGTCATGCCCAGTCTTTCCATCCCAACTCAGTCACAAAAGCCAGTCAGTCTGACTGGCTGCCTTCCCCAGATTCCGCCGCCATCCACATCCTCTCGGGCCTCCTCAGCGACGGCACCACCACTCCCTCCCGCCACAGACTCCCACCGAGCCAGCCCCCCAAACCTGCCCGCGTCCCACCGCCCTCCCAAATCGCCCTCCTCGCGACCCTGATCATCCACCCCTCCTTCACCACCCGCCCTCAAGAGACCAACAGCCTTCACACCGCCGCCCACGCCCACACCTACCTGCGTGGCCTGTTGAATACTGTCGGGCCTATCAATGCCAACTTCCGCGCCGCCTTTGACTTTTATCCCCACCCCAACAATCACGGCACCACCACTCGCGCCACCCACAACAGCGCCACCCGCACAGCGACACGCGCCGCCACCCCCGATGGCGATAACAACAGCCCCTCAAGCCCGTCTGACAACGAGGCGCGCTTGACAGGCTCGTTCGCGCGGTCGCAGCTGCTTTTCCGGCGCGCCACCGACTTCTGGGCCGTGCTGGGCTGGGCCTTCCGGTGCGCCGCCGAGCACCCGCGCCACTGGCGGTGCTGGCGCGCCTGGTTGGACTTGGTGATTGGCGTGCTCGAGGCAGATGTGGATGAGAGGATTGCGAGGGACCGCGTTGCTGTGGAGGTGGGGAAGGCGGGGAAGGGGAAGGAGGTGGTGTATTCGATGCTGGGGGAGAGTTTGGTGGTTGGGTATTTGGAGGGGCTGAGGAAGGAGAGGAGGAATGTAATGAGGGATGTGTTGAGAGCAGTGTTTGCGTTTTGTGATGAGGGGACGGGGGCGGGGGATCGCGCGGTGTTCAGGGAGGTCTTTGAGAAAGAGACGGCGATGGGGGTGAAGCCCAAGAGGAAGAGAGAGGGTGACAGGGGCGTCGTCGATCTCGAGAATGATCAGTTCGGTGATTATTTCGATGGGGAAGAGGAGGAGGATGACGAGGACGAGGAGGAGAGCCAGGAAACCGCGAAAGCGAGACCCTCGGCGCGGAAAAAACCCGGCCGCAAATCCAAACCCCCCACACCCCTCTTCACCCTCACGGATGATCTCGCCGAGACCATCCCCTTCCGCCTGCGCATCTTCCGCCTCCTATCCGCCATCGCCTGTTACCTCCCCTCGACCCTCGCTACCGTCGATGAACTGTATGACCGTTTCACCGACCATCTCCGCGCCCTTCGCCTCCCGCTCTTCCGCCTCTTCGTCGAATCCCACCCCTCTATTCTCCCAGAGGACGTGCAGGTCTCCCTCCTGCACGTCGTCGCCGAGAAGCTCCTCCCGCGGCACCCCGACCCGGCCGACGTCGACCCGGAGCACTGCGCCGCGGGCCACGGGCTGACGGTGCCCGTCATGCGCGAGTGCTTCCTGCCGTTCGCGGCGAACAAGGTCACGGCCGAGGACAATGCCAAGCTCTCGCTGGCGGTCGAGAGCATGCTGTGGTTTGTGTATGCGCGCGCGGGGATTGGGAGGGAGGATGCGCCGGGTCTGCGCAAGGCGGTTGAGGCTGGCATCCGTGCTCGCGAGAATAAGATTAAGCGGAAGGGTCCCGGCCGGCTGGATGCAGGGGAGGCGGCGGCGAGGGAGGCGCTGGCGAGGTCGGCGGGGAGTTTGAGGGCGCTGGTGCAGGTAGTTGCTTGTTCTGAGGAGTGAGGGGTGACTACCTATGTTGGGAGTTCAGTTTACAACAAGAGGTGTCCGGGTTAGGGGTGTTTTTGTTGGAGTCAGTTGGGACCGGAGACTCGTGGCTGGCTTGGTTTGGCGTTGTTTGATACCCGTCGGTGGTTGGTTGCCGTCGACAAGTGCATTTTAGAAGTATATTGCTAAGGTTCAGTGTTGGAAAGCATTGTGGGGCGTTTGCCGGCATCCATTCGCGTTGGCGGAGAGCGGACGGGGGGGAATTGAGCACAGGATGCATGCTGTCTGCCTTGCCAGCCTTCTTGACGGCATCACAGACGTGATATCCGCCTGTGTATTTCGTTGTTGAACGCTTGATCCGGCCGTGGAGACGCCGTCGCAAATATGTACCGAATAATCATACAGTATTCTTACATTGCCAGAATCAATCCCAGCCCGCATGCTTGCCTGACAACCTTGTACCCCGGGGTATGCTCCCAACCCACACTCCCCCTCTAACCCCTGCAAGGGGCCATCCGCATCTCACTTCTTTCCCCTGGCCGCCGGCTCCCACGCCTTGGGCTGCCAGTTCTCGCTCGGCCCACCGCGCGCCTGCTTCCACGGATCTGGCCCCTTTTGATGTTGTTTCGCCTCGGCCGCCTCTTGGCGCATCCGCCGCCACGTCTCCTCCCGCCGGTCGACCGCCTCGTTATCCCTCAGCGCCGTCTGATCCACCTCCCCTTGCCCTTCCACACCCTCTTTCACCCCCTTTTCGCCGGCCCCCTCCTCCTCCATCAAAACTCGACTCCCCGGCCCTGCCCTCTGCTCTGTATCCAAAGCCGGCTGCGGCGCGGCTTTCACCCCCGCACCCTCCCCCAAGACCTTCCTCCCAGCCTTCCCATCCTCCATAACCTTTGCCTTGGCCGCCCACCTCGCATCCGCCCGCGCCGCGAGCAGTTTGATCTCGGCCTGGCGCGCCACCTCAGCGCGCTGCTCGGCCAGCGAGGGCGGGGAGGCGCGCGTGTGCCGCAGCCAGCTGTGCCAGGCGGGCGGGACGGGCGGGTAGAAGGAGGGGTGGGTGGCGCGCGCGGAGGAGCCGCCTGTCGCGGGGCGGACGATGCGCCGCCACCGAACTGGGGGGTTGGTGGAGGGGTGTTGGGTGGGGGTGGAAGGGGGGAGGGGCGTGCCGCGGTCGAGGAATTCCCAGTAGGTGTTTCCTTGGAGGTCGAGGCCTGTGTACCAGGGGTTGTTAGTTCGGGCAGGGGATAGGGAAGGGGGGGGGTTATTCGTACCGACGAGGAATTGACGGCGCCAGGGGAGGCGGAGGGCCTTCCATTTGTACCAGGCGCGGAGGGCGGGGGATATTGGTGGCTGGGACATTGTGTGTGTAGTTTGGCTTGGGTGGGTGGTGGTGGTGGGTGGCGTGTGGCTCTCGTCGCATTGGGATGATCGGCCTCGCGACAAAAGCTTGAGTGGATATTTTTTGGGCAAGAGCTTGAGCTGAGCTGCAGCAGAGAGTGACGTCGCTGCCAAGCCGGGGTCCATCCCACCCACACCCCAGCTCCAGCCACAATCGGATGCAACACCAGCCTCCCCCATCCTCCCCATCCCCCGATCGTGGCTGGAGCCAAGCCCAACCCCACGTCAGCGGGGTGCCCAATTCCCCTGGACCGCCTGGAATGCCCTGTAATTAGCGGCATGCCGCTGTCCATGCCAGGCACCTGAACTTTGCCATCGCAACCCTCACAACCCGCGTGCCTCCCTCATTCCCAGCCCAGCTCGACCGCGGACTGTCTGCTACATCTCGAGAGCAAACATCACAGAAATCGCCCGCCCCTGAATCGATCATCGCCACCCCCGGCTACAGCAGTGAGGCCGCGCAACCCGCCAGACCGGACCCCCACTATCGCCCTCAGAGCCCAACTATTGGCGACGCACTCGCATTCGTCACGGAGCCCACGGAAATCGGGCCCGACGAGCCTTGTGGACTCTAATACTCTCTCGCTTGCCCTTCGACTCCCCTGATCTCGACCCCTCAATCCCTCGACACATCCGACCCATCCCGTCCGCTCCTACGTTCCAGACAAACCCGACCGACGACAGCCGCTCGCCATGGCGTCGGTCACGTCGCTGGACAAGGACCTGCGCAAGCTGCGCCTCGACAAGTACACCCCCGGCGCCGCCAACGAGGTCAGGCAATGGATCGAGGGCGTCCTGGGCGAGCGCGTGCCCGGCGACGACCTGCTTGAGAGCCTCAAGGACGGCGTCGCCCTGTGCAAGTGAGTGGGACTCTTGGGACACTGGACCTATCTAGACACTGAACTAACCACCAACTCCCCCCCACCAGACTCATCAACCTCGCCGTCGGCCCTCCCGGCGTCAAGTTCAAGAAATCCCCCATGCCCTTCGTCCAGATGGAAAACATCTCACACTTCCTGCGCGCCTGCCAGGCCCCGCCCCTCAACCTCCAGGAGCACGACATGTTCCTCACCGTCGACCTGTACGAGCAGAAGGACCCCGCCCAGGTCCTCCAGTGCATCGGCGCCTTTAGTCGCGCCGCCAGCACCGTCAAGCCCTCCATCTTCCCCACTGCCATCGGGCCCCGGAGCGCCCGCGGAGGCGCCATGAGCCCCCAACCCACCGGACCGACTACCCCGACCGGCCTGCGCGCCCGCGGCATGTCCAACGCCAGCAACAACCCGACTTCCCTCTACGGCAGAGGCCCCACCATCGCCCCGGCCCGCACCGGCGACTCCGGGTCCGGCCGCTGGAGCCCCACAAAGTCTCCCACCCAGGGCGCATCAAGCCCGCCCCCGGCCACGAGCAGCTGGAGCAAGCGGGAACACGAGGGTGCCACCTCGCCCGCCTGGAACATTGCTCAGTACGGCTACATGGGCGGCGCGAGCCAGGGCAACCTGGGCATCGCCTTCGGCGGTCGCCGCCAGATCACCACCGCCGGCCCGCACGTGCCAAGCAAGGCCGAGAAGGAGAAGAAGCGCAAGGAACAGGAGGCCGAGGCCGAGCGCCAGCGTCAGGAGGAAGAGCGCCAGCGCCAAGCTGAGATCGAGGCCGAGGAGGCTCGCGCACGCATCGAGGAGGAGCGGAGGTGGGAGGAGGAGACTCGTCGTATTAGGGAAGAAGAACGGAGGAAGATCGAGGAGGAAAAGCGGCGCTGGGAAGAGGAGGAGCGCCAGTGGAAGCTGACCGAGGAGAAACGGCGCAGGGAAGAGGCCGAAGCGGAGACACGGCTCAAGGAGGAGCGCCAGAACGTGCGCAACACCCAGCTGCGCGGCCAGTACCTCAGCCAGTACCAGGCCGACCAGGAGTCGTCGGACAAGGCGCGCATCCGGGAGCTCGAGAAGCAACTCGAGCAGGCCCGCCAGCGCGAAGCCGACTACGAGCGCGGACGCCAGGGGGATTCCCTCCAGCCGACCGCCCGCGACGACAAGAAGGCGCGGTCCCGCTCGCGCAGCCGTCCGGCGCAGCCAGTCTCTAGGCAGGACTCGTGGAGCGTGCGCGACGAGCGCAACTTCCTCGCGTCGCAGTGGACGCACCACCAGCCGCAGCTCGCGCACCACGACGAGGAGCCCGACGACGACGCCCTCTCGCCGCCGCCGCTTGCCTCGCCGCGCCCGCTCCCGAACCCGGTCGCTGCAGCCCCGCCCCCGGCAATGGTTAAGACCCACCGCACCGGCGAGGCGCTGCCGATGCCCCCCGTTCGCAAGCAGCACACCGGTTCGCGCCCGCTGCCGGACCCGGCCGACGCACCGCCCGCCCTGCCCGTCCGGAAACAACACACCGGCTCGCGCCCGCTGCCCGACCCCTCTGAAGCCGCCCCGGCCCTCCCCGTGCGCAAGCAGCACACCGGCTCGCGCCCCCTCCCCGACCCAACCGCCTACTCCTCCCCGGACACTTCCCGCGCCCCGCGCCCCCAACCCGCCCCCGCACCTCCCAAACCGCAACAACAAAAGCCCACCCCCTCCCCGCGGAACCTCTTCACCCGTCCCACCACCACCACCCCCCAACAACAAACAACCCCCACCCCCGCCGCCAACCCCTCCCGCGCCCCCAAATCCCTCCTCGAACGCGAAATGGAACTCGAACGCCAGCGCCAGCAGGAGTGGGAGGAATCCCAAAAGGAGACGGCCGCGCACGCCGCGGCCGCCGTCCGTGCCGGCACGGCGGGGGATGGTGTCGATGGGATTGGAGGTGGAGTTGGGGGAAGGTGGGATGTGAGTCAGTGGACGGGCTATACGGGCGGGGACGGGCAGAATAAGGGCGGCGTGGGGATTGGGTTTGGCGCGGGGAGACGGCAGATTGTGGGGCCGCGGCCGTTGCCAAATCCGCCGAGGTGATTGTTGCAGTGTTTTGTTTTCTTTTGAGATTTTGAGGAGGGAGGTTGAGGGGTTGGGGGAGGGGGTTGCTTGGGTGAGAAGGAAAGGGATAGGGGGCTGTTCGTTGTGCGGGGAGAATAGGGACAGGGGGGTGGTTGTTTGTTTGTTAGGTTTTGTCGTCGGCTCGATTGGGATGGGGATGAGGAGAGGGTCAAGAGAGGAGGGGTTGTTGTTGTTTCTAGTTGTTGTGTGAGTCGCGGACGCCAAACTGCCTGCCTACTATACATCTTTCAAGGACGGGAGGAAACTAGAGAGGAGATAAAATTACTACCTGTTTGTGCTCAGCGAAACGACATTGCTGGAAGGCGTGTGTGGCAAGAGTGATATCGTCACGTCAAGGTCTGTTAGGGGTAAGACGCAGTCGAGATGGGAAACCAGGGGCTGAAGCAAGAGTAAACATCCCCACAACCCACCATCTCCAAGGTAACAGACACAACATTAGTGATATTTTCCAAGTAGATATATACATACACAAGGCTTTTCCATCACCCATCCCCAACCCCCCTAGCCAGGTCCATCCCATACGCCGAACCATCCCCCAATTTACCACCCATCGAATGCACAAAATCCGCCTTTCCACCCACCCACCCAACACCAACCCCGTGACCCCCCACCCCCCAACCTCCGTCCCCCTTATGGTTAACACTCCATAGGCAGTTAGCTACGCCTCCCGACAGGATAAATAGACAGACACACAGACAGATGGATGCTAGTCATACACGCACCAGAAACACATCAACCCCCCCTAACCTTAAAAAAGAAAGAAGAAAAGGTATGACAGCAAGCAAGTCCCAAGCCCGCCCCCTGCACTCCCTCGCTCCCCCTTCCAACGGTATAATCCAAAAACACCTCCCTCCGAACAAAGGGAACATCAAAAAATCTCAGCCCCAGCGGCAACCTTGCAGCGAACAAGAGACGACAGGGCCGAAAAGAAATCAAACCCGACTAGGCACCTTCCCCGCCCCCCCAACCAACATCGGTTCCCTCTGGTCTCTCGCCCCCGGCGGGACGGGCATCAGCCGCGGCGAGGCGTAGTAAGGCTTTAATAAATTCTTAGCAGCGGCCGTGCGGTGAGGTTTCGTTGCTATGGTAGAGGCAGAGGTGGTGGTGGTGGTGGTGGCGGCGGGGGTGATGACCTTGCGGGTGTCCTTGAGGATCTCGCGGAACTCCTTCTCGTCGTTGCAGATCTGCGCGCGGATGAAGCGAGTCTCGGCGGCGGGGTCTGCGGCGGACTCGGCCGCGCGGAGCTCCTGCATGACCGGGACGCGCGGGGTGTAGGGGATGTGGTCGAGTTTGGGGGCGTAGGTTGGCTCCGGGACGATGGATTCGTCGAGGCGGGCGGCAGCGCCCATTTCCAGCAGGGTGGATATGTCGACGCATTCGCCGGGGGGGATGGGGGTGGGATTGGACGGGGTGATGCAGTCCATATCGACTTCTTTGCGGAGGACGCGGTCGATGTCGACGGCGGAGAAGAAAGCGCAGCTCTGCGGGAGGTCGTGGATGCCGACCTGCTGGGCGAACATGGCGCGCGTCCAGAGGTTGGCGACCTGGAGCGCCATGGCGGCGCGGTACTTGTCGTGGTCGCGCACCAGGTAGCGGATCTCGTCGTGGACCGTGATGGCGAGCCGGGCGGCGAGGTTGAAGCGCCGGATGAGGTAGTCCATGGCGACGATCAGCAGGTGCAGGTAGTCGACGCCGCTGGACTGGATTGCCCAGTTGATGCGCGACGTCAGGTAGCCGCCCTTGCTGATGTACTGGCCGCGGAGGGCCTCGGTGATGCCGGCGCCGAGGACCGGGGTGCGCGGGCGCTCCTGCTCGGCAAAATCCTCGAGCTTGTTGAAGACAAAGGACTCGGTGCCGCCGCGCCAGAACGGGCGCTTGTAGAGCGATTTGCGGTTCGTCTTGGCGCCCTTGGTGGTGGTGTAGAGCTTGCTGGCGATGAGGAGCGTGTCCTTCTCGCTGAGGCTCGGGTTGAACTGGCGGAGCAGCTGGCCGGCGAACTTGAGGCCGGCGCCGTAGATGCGGCCGTAGTTGAAGACCTTTGCGTCATTGCGCGTGATGCCCAGGATGGAGGCGGTGCGGCTGTGCAGGTCGGTGCCTGCGGCCTTGGTGCCCTCGAGGGTCATGAAGCCGATGGCGTTGCTGCCGTGGATCTTGAAGGTCGAGTCGCCGACGACCGAGGCGATCCAGAGCTCCTCCGAGTCGACGTCGGCGCCGACAAAGACGTAGCCCGGCGGGGCGCGCACCATGGCCTTGAGCTCGGAGCCAACGCGGTTCTTCTTTGCGTTGGACGCCGTGAGCCACGTGTTCTCGACGGCGCGGCGCGTGATTGTGCCCATGGGGATGATCTGGGGCAGGATGAAGCCACCGACGGGGGTCTCGTCAGCCGGTGGCGGCTTTGGGTTCCTTGGCGGCCGCCCTCTCCGCTTGGTCGCCGGCGGCTTGGGCACGGCGGGCAGGTCGTCCTGGTAGACAACTATCTGGGACATGATGCGGTCGCGCGCGCTGATCCAGTAGGAGCACGAGGCGTTCATCTCGAGGGCTTCCTTGGCGTAGGGGTACTCGGACGAGAGGGTCCCCTTTTCAAAGTAGGCGAGGTATCCCTTGGCCATTGGGGTAGTGCAGCGGGCCGTGGGGCCGTCCTTGTGGGGCAGCTTGAAGTAGACGTGGTCGACGTCGTCCTTGAGGGCCAGGACGGTCTCTTCGGCAAAGTCGCACGGTACCATCTGGCGGTCTGTGTATGCCTTTGCGTCGGCGCGCGGGACCCTGAAGGTGAAGCCGTACTTGTCGGACCAGAACAGGGGGTGGCCGTCCCATGACAGGCGCAGGAGCAGGGGGGCGATCCTGGTGCGGACGGTGATGTTGATGGGCGAGGTGCTGGTGGGGAACAGGTCCTTGTACCACTGGGGCATGCCGGGCTTCTTCTGGCGGGCGGCAGGGCGGGGCGGGTCGTCCTTCTTCTTGCCCTTGACCATCTTGATCTCCTGGCCGGACCAGTCGAGCTGCTGCATCCAGGGGTCGTTGCGCCACTTGTCGGGGTCGTCCTTGATCTCGAGGGCCTTCTCGGCCAGCAGGATGAGGCGCTCTTGGACGGCGTCGGAGAGCCTGTGGTAGGTGGCCTCGGCGTTGGCAATGTACGAGTCCCACGACTTGTCGACGGGCAGGATGACGGACGAGAGGTGGCGCAGGGCGGCGAAGCTGACGGGGTGGGGGCAGACGCGCAGGAAGTTGGGGAAGACGATCTGGTAGATGCGGTGGGTGATGGCGACGTCGGCGGCGCAGTAGGTCAGCAGCTCGTCGAGCTTGTCGAGCACGCCGGGGCGGTCGAGCTCGCCAAAGGCGTTGCGCAGCTCCTTGTCGATGGTGACGTCGAGGTGGAACTTTGCGACGTCGCGCAGCGAGTTGATGGAGCTGCGCTCAACCCAGAGCTCCTCCTCCTCGGCGGTGAAGGCGCCGTTGTTGAGCAGCTCGACCAGCTCGACGTTGCTGGACTCCTTGGCGATCTTGTCGCGCAGCTCGCGGTTCTTCTTGTGCTTCATCCAAGTGGGGCGCTGCTGGGAGCACATGCCGTTGACGGCGACGTGGAGCGACATGGTGTCGAGGAAGGCGTTGCGGGTCTGGCGCAGGTCGTACTCCTCGAGGATGCGGGCGCGGTCGAAGCCGATGTTGTGGCCGACGATGACCCTGTCGACGGCCGGGTCGCCGAGCGGGACAAGGTGGCGCTCGTTCTCAGACTCGCCCAGCAGCCAGGGCGACAGCCAGGCGTACCAGGCGTCCGGGGCGCCGGCGCAGGCCATGACGGCGTAGGGGTTCTCCTTCCACATGACCTCGGTGTCGAAGACGAGCAGGTGGGCGTCGGGGGCGTCGACAGGCTCGGTGCGGCCGTCCGGGTAGTACTTTGTCCATCCGCTGCGGCGCACCCACTCGCGGGGCTTCGGGGGCAGGGTCGACTTGGCCAGCTGCTTTGCGTGCGACAGGAAGGGCTCGGCGGCGTCGAGGCCGAGCTTGTGGAAGTGCTCATCGAGGGTCTGGCCGGCCAGGGGCGGCAGGGCAAAGGCGACAGGCGGGGTGTTGTCGGTGTTCTTGCCGAGCAGGTCGTGGCGGCGCAGGTGGTCGCGGGCGAGGTCGACGAGCTCGGGCGAGGCGGGGTCGACGTTGCCCTGGGGGAACAGCTGGGCGTAGATGTTGTCGCTCAGCTGCTGGACGCCAATCTCGTTGAAGCGGGCGGCGCAGGGGAGGGAGAGGGAGGTGGCGGTCCTGGGTGCCTCGGCGGTTGCGGCGGGAGGGGGAGGAGGAGGGTCAAGGACAGTCGCAGTGGCGGGGGTGGTCTTGGTCTTGGTCTTGGTCTTCTTGTCAGTTGCGCGAGTCGAGGCCCAGCGACGCGGCGGCAGCGGGACGGAAGCTATACGCGGCCATGGTCCCGGGCGGGGATGCGGACGGGAGCATGGTTGGAGGGGACGGGCAAGACGGGAGAGGGTGAGAGCAAAGGCGACATCTGCTCGAGGGACGGCGACTACTCCAGGGACGGCGCGGCGCATCAAGCCGGGCATCATGCGCACTCTGCCCTGGTGCGATGCTGGGTTGCTGCAATCTGCACGACTCGCTCACGGCATGGTCGCGTCGTGTGCGGGTCGGGAGGGACCTGATACAGTGAGATGCCCGTGCAGTGTGATGGGCATTGGTGATTGAAGCTATTCCCGTGGTGCAGGTGCAGTGCGAATAATTTACAGTGCATTTTGCTCAGAATCTGGGCTTGGCCTGCTGTGGGGTGCCACTAGTTGACTCCGTCAGAGAGCCAGTGCCGTCAGCGGCGGATTCCAGAACTGTGGGGCTGCCACGCGAGCGAAGGTCAAGCTCGGACCCACTGTCGTGACCGACAGCCCCGCTGTTGTCCGTTGAGCTGAGAGTTGATCAACGTCTCGACTCTTGAGTTCCATCCTCCCCGCGACCACCATCCTCAATGCAAGTTGCACTTTTGGTACGACGCTGGGCTCCGCAGTCCTGGTTGCCATGACCACTCTCGACCACAGCATCCACGATGGACCAACTGGCTGCGTCCCGTCCCGCGCGAGTGTCCCACTGAAAGACTGCAACTGCACCATGGACAGCAGTGGGGATGGCCGGGCAGCCGACGGGCCCGAGAGAGAGCGCAGCATCTCAGCCAGCACCATACCATCACAGACCAGCACACAACATCATCTCCCAGCACGCGGGGACCCTGGCCACGAGGCCATTCGCCCGCTCGCCCGCTCCTTCGCGTCTTTCTTTTCTGCGTCCGGCCTCCCCGTGGCTCGTCGTTGTTCAATTGCCTTTCTTTTCCTCAACCCCAGTCCTGTGCATCCCTGTTGCTGCTCCCATGCTCCAATGCTACCATGCTCCAACACTCCCCCCATGCTCTCTCGAGTTTGTGTTGTGCTGTCTGCCAACAAATGGAACCACATCCAGCTCATCCATGTGTCTCCCGGTTACCGTCTCCCCGACCCTCGCTCCCTTTCTGGCATGATTCGTGATTTACCCCAACGCACCTGCGATACCTCCGGACTTTGGATACTGTGCCATCCGGGAGTCTCCTCGCCTTACCGCCGCCTTCTATAAGGTGATGTCCCCGATGTCGTCGCATCCTCGTCCTCCTGATAGATATCCTCGCCCTCTCCTCCTTCCCTCCTTCCTTCCTCTGGACAGCCAACCTCCTGGATGCTTGCAAGTACTACGCCATCGTCAGGAGCTCCTACCTTTTCCAGACTGCTTCCCAGGCCTACGACGTATTCTGTACTTGCCAGAGCCATCGACACCCCCCCATTCCCCTCACTTCTGAGCCGCCCGGCGATTCTCGTCCTCCAACCGTCTCTACCACTATTTCGCCTTACAGCACCACGCCCAGCAACCATGCCAGACAGCTTCTTTGACGGCACCCTGGATGACTTCATCGATGGTATGCTACCTATATCTGCCCTCGGTACTCCGTCCGCGGCTGAATCCTGCTCGTCCCTAAACCCCTGTCCATGACCGCAAAGTCCGTCGCTGATGAGCTGTTGCACGTGCGGCCTGCCTTAGACCCCGCTCTCTGGGCTCTCGCTGGTGCTGCTCTAGGGTCCCCGCCACCCCGTCGCCAGACAGGCCGCCGTGTGTCGCTGGAGCCGTCGGCAGTTGCCCAGCCAGGCGCCTGCCGTGGTGGTGGTGTTGGTAGTGGTGGTAGTGCTGCTGCTGCTGCTGTGGGCGGATTTGGTGGGTTTGGAGCAAGACCAAGGCTTGGCGAAGCTTCTTCTTCTTCTTCTGAGCCTCTTGGCGCTGCAGCCAACCAGCGCCCCGCTCCTCCCGCTCGCCCCACCCACCAGCGGCCGCCCCTCCACAGCGCTTCCTCGCCACCGCGAGGCCCTGTAATCGGCGGCCATCGTCTGAACCTAAACCCACACCCGACTCGATCACCAACCCAAAACCCAAACCCAACATCGAGTCGCACTCCCGCCCTACCTGCCGCCCTCGCAACTCTTGACCTGTCCCGCCGCGCTTTTCTTTCCCTCAATCCTCCCCCGCACCGACTCGCTAACCCGCACCTTCGGCTTCCGCTTCCTACACCCTCACCTCTCCCTTCTCTGCCGCCTCCATTCGCCGGCCCAGCCCTCGTCCACCGCAGCCGCAGCGTCGCCGACCGCTTTCCCGCCGACTACCTTCCTCTGCACAACCCATCCCAGCGCCGGCACACCCCCCGCGATTTCGCCGCCGGCCGCATCGCACGAGCCCCCCCTCCCGCATTGCCCACCCGCATCCCCAGCGCGGCCAACAACAACCCCCTCCCGCGCTCGCCCACGATGTCCTCCTCCGCACGAAGGCGGAGCGTGCGTCCCTCGGACCTGACAATGCCCGCCGCCCCCGCGCCGGTCCGCCCGGCCTCGCGGTCCTCCACAAATAGGCCCTCGTCCCGGTCAGGAGGCGCATCGCGAGCAGAGAACCCCCCGGCCCCGAAGCGCAAAAGGGAGCCTGAACTAGACGATGACGCCGACGACCTGTTCGGCGACGCCCCCTTCGCCCGCGACATCGTCGACCTCGTTGACGTCGACGAGGTGGCCCCCGCCCCGAAAAGTAGCAGCCCACCCGAGAAGCCCAAGGCCAGCGATAGCCGCGTCCGCCTCCGTCGCTTTGATTGTGTCATTTGCATGGACAAAGTGCAGGACCTGACAATCACCCATTGTGGTATGATCCCCCGTCCCTGATACTCACCCCCACCTCATTTGACCCCCAGCGAGCCTAACTAACTTACCTACCCACATCCAGGGCACCTCTTCTGCTCAGAATGCCTGCACTCGGCCCTGCAAATGGACCGCACCAGGAGAGTTTGTCCCATCTGCCGCCAAAAGATCGACAAGCCGTCTGCCGAGGGCCGCCCCGGCCAGAAGCCATTCACACAAAAGGCAAAGGGTTATTACCCGCTCGAGCTCAAGTTTACGACGAAGAAGGCGTTGGGGAAGAAACCCAGGGGAAGAGGTGGAGGAGGTGGAGGAGGGGTGAGTGGGATTGTTTGATCTGACTGGGTGGGATGGGATGGCAATTTTCGACGTCGCCACGGCATGAGATTGGGGTCGGTCAGGGGATTTGAAGACGGACCTTGGACGACGACGACGACGACGACGATGACGACGTACTTCTGAGGAAGTACACTATTATCAAACCCGCGATCTGGGTTTTTTTTTTTTTTTGCAGCAACGACACAGGGCCAATCAGGGATAATACTCCGACTGGGTGTGAACCTCGGCACAGGGAACATTGCTCTTTTTTTTGTTTTCGTCTTTCGTCTCCGGGATCATGGCTGGCACACATCAGAAGGGGGAGGGACACGAGCGGGCGGATGGATGGGATGCACAAGGCGTTCGGCGGTGGTCGTGTTTTATATACCCAGGATTTGGGTTTCATCTAAGAGTCCACATGCATGGGAATGGGCATGGGCATCATGAGAGGGGGAGCATGGGTAGACGGCGTAATGAAATTCTTTCCAGAGCATATCCCGTCCCGTTGGGGTTTGTGTGTGGGCAGGGCGTTATGCATGGAGTTGAATATCAAGTGGTTTGTAACTTTGCACAATAGGAAATGGAATCCAACATTGACTCTGGCGAGAAACCAAGAAGGAGCGTTTGAACGTATCGGAACCAGAAGAGAGACCGGACGGAGTATACTGGAACACACACTCCAAAAAGGAACCTGTTCTATTCCCAACAAGGGTAGGATGCCTCAGCCCAGACCCGACAACTCAACCCAATCCACCACCAACAGCAATTCCCCCATCTCAGCTTTTGGTTTTCTGCCCAAGCACAACAAGCTACCACCTATCTAACCCATCAATTAACAACCCCACCTCTTTCCGTCTGTCATCATGCAATAATACATAGCCCTCCAAGGGAACCACTCCCTTCCCTCCCCCCTCACTTAGTGAAAGAGCATCGTGTTCACCCTCGGCTTCTCAGCCGGCACCTGGCCCGTTTCAAACTGCACACACGCGTTAGTAACCAATACCTCATTTCTCTCCCAGTCTGGGAGGGGAGGTGACTAAAAAAAGGAGAAAGGGAAGCAAGACAGAAAACAAACGTACCTCCAAAAACCCCGTCGCCCCCACCAACAACACCCACGCCTCCGCCAACTCCTCCACCCTCTCCTCCAACGCCGCCCTTCCCCCACCTCCACCACCCACCACCCCAATCCCCGCGCTCCTCTTCAGCGTATGCACCACCAGCCCCCGGTGCTGCACCAAAAACCTCCTGGCCTGCACCACATTGTGTTCTCCGCGGGCGAGGACGGCCGCGCCAACAATCCGTGCCAGCGCGACCAGGAGGGCGTAGTGTTTCTCCAGCGCTTCCTCGCTGTTATTGGGATTGTCGACCTGCAGCAGCTCGGGGTCGGCGGCAAACACGCGGGCCAGGTCGAGCACGTGGAAGAGGTTGGCTTGGAGGATGTATTTGGCGCCGGGGCGGGTCTGGGCGATTTGCAGGAGGAGGGCGAGCTTGGCGGTGAGGTAGTTTTCTGTCTGTTGTTGGTTTTGGTCTGGGAGGGTTTGGGGGGGGAGGGATGGCGGGGCCACGGCCGCGAGCCAGTCGGCGAGGATGGTCTTGAGCGAGTCGACGAGGATGCCGATGAAGTTGAGGCGGTTGAGGGCGTCGATGATCTGGTGCGTCTCGTCGTCGGACGAGGAGCGTGAGGTGTGCACGAGCGCGGAGAGGAGCAGCATGGCCGCGGTTTGGCACGCCGTGTCGCTGCCGTAGGCGTCGTCGCAGATGACGTTGAGGAGGCGGTCGCCGTGCGCCTGGAGCGCCTTGAGCGTCTTTGCGCGCGCCGTCGCGAGGCTGCGCGGGGCGCGGCTGCGCGGGGTGGCGGCGGCCGCAGTGTCCTTGTCGACCACCGCCGTCAGGTAGCGGTAGCAGATGCCGTAGTAGAGAGCGCGGAGCTCGGCGTTGCCGGCCCACCTGCTGATGGAGCTGAGGCAGACCTGGAACATCTGGAACAGCTTGTCGCTGATGAGGTTGCCGACGGCAAACTTGTCCTTCTCGCGGCCGGGCCCGTCGTCTCCGCCGTCGTCGAAGAAGTCGAGCTTGAACAGCAGCACCTTGCCGACCCGTGCAAGCTCAAACGCCTCGGGCGGGCTCAGCGTGCTGTACGCCTCCAGGGTGGGAAGGATGGCCTGTAACGCCTGAAGCAGGAAGGCCATCTTGGGCGTGCCCTTGGAGTCGTCGGCCTCGAACATGACCAGGAGCAGGTTGGCCCACGCTCTGAGGAGGGTCAGTCTTGACGCGGCGAACAGCTTCTGGCGGTTGGTGAAGGTCAGGTACTCGACCAGCAGCGTCTCCTCCGCCTCGATGGCGTCGAGGTGCTGCTGAGGCGCCACCTGAAGTGTGTCCCTAAACTCGTTGCGCTTCAGCGAGATCGTCTCCCGCACTTTGTGGATGTTGTACTGCAGCCCGGCGCCAGGCTGCTCGACCGCGCACGGCTTGAGATCGAGGTCCTTGTAAAAGACAAACTGCGGCGGGGGCACGTCCCACTGGGCGTCGGGATTGAGGAAATCGAAAAAGTCAAAGATGTTGGCGAGGCTCAGGGGCTCATCGCCATCCATCCTGATCTGCCCGTTCAAGGCATCAAAGATCTGGCGCTTGATGGACGGTATCCGGTTCTGAGAGACACTGCAGAGCTCCTTGCCAATGTACTCAAACAGCATGGCCCGCGTGCCGAGGTAGTCAATGTACGCCACCGCCGCGTTGGAGAGCAGAAACTCGGGATTGTTCGCCTGGAGGTCGTCCCACCTCAGCTCCGGCTGGATCTGAACCTCCCGCATGAGCATGTGGAAGAGGAAGTTGGTCGCCCTCAGCTCATCCATGACCAGGGAGCTGGACAGCGGCGACTTCCACAGCACCTGGAGAATCCTCAGGATCCGGAACTTGAGCGTGACCAGATACCCACGCATGCCGTGCTCCTCGTCGGACGTCGAGAGCACGATGATGACGTTGATGAGACTGTGGAAAAGCGATTTCTGCTCGTCAAACACCCCCCTCGGCTCGACGCTGAGCCTATTAAGCTCGCAGTGGAAGCCGAGGAGCAGATGCGCGATGGTGGGCTGGTTGGGCGTCGCCTTGAGACACTCGTAGATGAAATCAAGGATGAACAACTTGATGACATAGCTCTCGGACTCGGCCTCGAGGACCGGGTCCAGTGGGGCGGCGATATTGGCAGCGAGCGAGGCAGCAATGGTCTGGCCTTCGCCGTTCCTCTCGAGCTGCACAATCGCCTTGTTGCGGTGTCCAAGCCGGCCAGTATCCGGGTTCCACGCCGAGATGATTTTCGGAGACGTCGAAATCTTCTCGAGCAGCTTCAGGCAGGCCAGCGTCAACTCGCCGTGGCCAATATTGCAGTACTTGCCCAGGTCGACGACCAGGCCCAGGTGGCTCAGGATGCCGTCCTCGAACGAGGCGTAGGCGGCATTCGCCACCGAGGCCCGCCGCGGTCTAGACTCGGACTGGATGACGGGCCGCACCAGATCCAGGTACGTGTCTTGCAGGTCGAGGGCCTTGATCATGACCTGGATGCCCCGCAGGATGCTGAGCACGAGGGGCGAGTCTGGCGACGCGCTGCCCAGGCTGGTGGGATCTTGGTGGATGGTGCGGATCAGGGCGGTAATGACTTTCTCGTTGAACAGCCACTCCATGACGCGGGCGAAGGGATGGAGGCGCACGTACGCGGCCAAATCCGTTGTCGGCATGGCCACATCGATGGCAATGTTGCTCTCGTTGCCCAGGATGATCAGGTCCTCGTTGAACGTCGACAGACACGTCAAGGCGAACTCGAGGCAGCTCAGGCGCACTGCCCTCAACTGGGCCGGGTCAACCAGGTCCAGGGATTTCTGAGACAGGACCTGGAACACAAAGTCGACGTAAGGGTCCATACCCGGAATTCGAATACTGCTACCAAGGTCCTCGGGGAACGTGAGGGTGTCGTTCAGCCCCCCGGGGCCTTCGAGCGGGGCGAAGAGTGCGGTCAGAAGCTGGACAAAGGCATTCGACTCTTCGAAGCCGCTGCTGATTTCGTTCAGGGCCGCCTCCATGTAGCCCTGGGGAGTCAGCGGTTGGCCGAGATAGGTGGTCCTCTGCGGCACCCCGCTGTCGGGCTTGAGGGTGTTTGTCGCCCACGCATCTACGTATCGCCAAAGGGTCTCGTTTTCGGGGACTTGCTTCCTCGTCATCAGGGCCTTGAGCACGTAGAAGATGCAAGCGCGGAGCCGAGCGGGCAGCGGGCCGTCGGCAAGCTTGAACAGCGTGTCAACCAGCCGCAGCTCCTCGTCCAGCAGCATCCTCTGTCGGACCACCTCGCTCTCAGTTGCCAGCTTGGCGATGAGGCGCATGTAGCATTCCAGCATCAGGGCAGACTCGGGCTCGGTCTCGGCCAGATCAGCGCCGGGCTTGCCGGGGCGCTGAACCGAGTTCGCCGGGGCCGGCGGTGCCCTGTCGCGGATCTTGTTGGTGAAGTACTCGAGCTCCTTGAAGATCTGGGACCAGGTCAAAGACTGGGAGCGCTTCATCTTGCCGGAAGACTGGTGGCCCTCGTCGAGCAGGAAGGTGTGGGCGGCGGTGGCACACTCCTCGCTGTCAGATAAGCACTGGAGCATCTCGCAAAAGGCGCTGACGAGCGGGGTGGAGGCTCGCCTCGAGGCCCATTGCAAGAAGCCGGCCAGGTTGCTGTCGGGGTCCTCCCAGAACGACATGGCAGCGTCCGGCCTCCCCTCGTAGGCGTACGAGATGATGATCAGGAAGCGCTCCAAGTCGAGGTCCTGCTCGTGGTTTTGGCTGAGCTGCCGCTGCTCGTCCTCCTCGGTCCTCAGTCTCCGGAGCATGTCGGGGAGGTTGGAGATGGCGGCGTCGACAAAGGCCTCGAGGTGCACCATCAGGCTTTGTTGAAGAAAGTGGCTGAACGGGAAGGGGTCGGAGGCCAGGGGAGGCGACTTTCGTTGCAGCCACTGGCGCATGCCCAGGCGTGATGGATCCTGCCATTCCTGGGTCTTGCAGTCGGCGGCAACCGACAAGATGAAGTCAAAGGCGCCCTCCTTGAGGGCGTCAGCGAACTGCTTATTCCTCTCGTCATCCTCCTCGTCCAGGTTGATGCCTTGCAGGTCGTAGCTCGTGTCATCGAGGTACCAGCCGCTGTGCTCGGCGATCCACCAGGCACGGACGGCGGCGCCGAGGAAGGGAAGGGTCCAAGAGTCCTCGTCACCCTGCTTGCAGATGATGCCGTTTAGCTGGCGGGCCTGCTGAAGGTCGCCCACGCCCTCGGTCGAGCCGAAGACGGTCAGGTAGGCGGCCAGGACGGGGAAAAAGTGGACTAGAGAGGCAGCGCATATGAGTAACGGGAATTAGTTTGGTTTTAGGAGGGGCTGCCATACCGAAAAAGTGGTCGTACTTGTCCACCTTCTTGAGGGCCGTGAGAAAGTTCTGAAAGTCGTTGACGGTCGCATGGCGCTTCTCGATGGCGGCGTGCAGGAGGGTAGCCAGGCACTCGTGTTGCTCGACGAGGCTTGACCGCGAGAAGTCGTATGTCTCTTGATTTGCGGGGGGCTTCGCAAGGCCGGGCTGCTGCAGCACGTTCCGGGCTGCGGCCTTGTCCATGATGCCCTGGAGCATGAACCTGACGCTCTGCATGGCCTCCATGCATTTCGGGACAAACTTTTTGGCTGCGGGGTCGGGGCGTGACCCGGGCGGCGGGATGCCAAAGACCTTCTCCTCGGCAGCGGCGCCGAAGGCGTCCTGGAGCCCCGGCTCGAGCTCGTCGTCGGCGGCTATCTCGAGGATGAGGCGCATGCAGTCTAGCAGATAGCGGCGCTCCTGGTGGAATCGGATAACGGCGCACTCCCATAGGGGGCGGCTCTGGGTCTCAGGGTCACCCTCGGCATCGCAATCCAGGAGAATCCTCGCGGACTCGAGCTCGTCCAGGTCCAGATCGTCGGCGACGCGGAGGCAGTCATTGACGAAGTCCTCGTTGACGGCGTACTCGTCGTCGGCGACCTTGATCTTGCCTAGTCCGTGCCAGTGACATTGTCAGCGCTCACCACCGTCCTCTCCTGCGCGCAACGACGTGGGCATGTATCCCTACCTGTGCCCAAGGCTGTGCGGTTTGCCGAATTGCGCGGGGGCTTGTCGAGCAGCTTCTTGAAGGTGCCGGTCTGGGCGTCCAGCAGCTGGTCCAAGGTCTGCAGGCCCTCATATCGGTGCTGGCGGACGGCGACCAGCTCGCCGTGCAGGGCCTGGAGGGCCTCGAGCGCGCGCAGGTCAGACATGGCTGCTGGCGCTGGCGCTGCGCATGTCTTTGCGAGCGGGCGACGGGCGCGCGTTCGAGGTTCGAGGGGTTGGGTCGAGGGGACGAGAGCGTGTTGGGGAATGTAGTCGAGTCCCAGAACGAGCTCGAAGACGCTGGAGGGCCGACGCGTCGGTCAATTACGGTGGCGATGGTGGTGGGTGGGTGGGCGTGGTGGTGATGGTGCGGGTGTGCCGCGATGGAACGACCTGGGAGCTGCCAGGGATCGCGATCAAAAGCTCGCCTGTGCCAGTTGCAGTTGGCCAGCGCCCAGCTCCGAAGCACTTCAGTTGCCTGCCGATTGGCGCCAAATCCACCACCGTCAACAAAAGAATTAGGCGGTGAGCAGTTCTGCCAGTCCCTGCTGTTGCTTCCTGGCAGGGCTACTGGACAGGGGTTGACAGGGCCAGTGGGCCCTGTGCTTGAGTGGGGCTGCAGCAGTTCAAGGGCAGCACAACAGCCAGGGCAACACGCATGGCAACACCATTGAGCGGAGGAACCAGGAGGAAAATTATCCGGGAAATGGATAGAGGTAGGTATCTCAGGATCCAAGGTGTGGACGGCTGGAATAGCGCGGGTACTCCGTAAAGCAGCATTCAACATCGAAGGGTTCCACAGCGTTGGCAACCCTAACCCTGTTAGTTTGCTGCCTGCGGTCAGGTGGTCATAGCTCTTTCCAGCTCCCGCCTTGCGCGCTGGGCGAAATGAGAGAGCACCTGTGTTGAGCCTGCCCGAGCTGGAGATTTGCGCCTAGTCCCAGCCCATGAAGAAGAAGCATGAGTGGAAGCCTGGAGAGAAGGATTCTGTCCAAGGTTCTCTCAACTTCTCTCAGTTTGGAGAGAAGCGGTGCCCGTTGACATCGTCGACATTGTCTCTTTAACACGCTCCCGACCGACATCCATTCACCATTCAGTAGTCCGGCAAACTCGACATTGCCTTGCACGGTCTAACGAACCACACCTGAATCGAAGGGTCAACATCAACATCAACATCAACGCGTTTGACCTGCGTGTTGCTTCTGCGTCCCAATGCCGCGTCGTGCGCCTCATCCTCGAGATTCTGCCAGCCTTTTCTTGCCCCGCCTGGAGGCCATTCCTGTTCCCATTCCCTTTGTGGGCATGAGTTGAACTACCGGTTTTGTTCTGTGGCAGCGGTGTGTTTTGTTTGGGCGCCCAAGACGTGTGGAGTGGCAGTTGCGCTGAGGGACTGTGGTCTCTCTCGCCAGCCCCAATCATCTTCAATCTGTCGGGGTTTCGTCTAGCAGCCCAACAACCACAGCCCGGCTTTGTGCACAGCGGTAATACTTCGAACCGAGTGACCTGCTGGGAATTGTTTGCCCTCGCCGCCCGCCTCCTCGTCCACAGGACAAAGCAAGATGGCGCGGGGCCCAGAGATACGTGCTGGTGGCATCAGCTTCAAGGACCTCGCAGGTATGTCGTGTGCCACACTAGACTGACTATCTTCTCCCTCTGTCTCTAGTTATCTGTATCAAGTGCTCTCTGTCGCTGACGCGAGACAACAGCCTCTCTCACCAGTGGGACAGCCAAAACCCGAAAAGAGGCCGTCGACAGTAAGAGACAGTCGTCGCCCCCATGCTCCAACTTGAGATCTGATTCTCCGTCACAGCCTTGTTGGCCTACTTTACCGCCGATGATGGCCAAAAGTCCGCCCCCCCCCTCGTCCCCTTTCTTCCCTGCGCCCGCTTCTGACCGTATCCAGGAACCCCTTCGACGACAAGTCCTACCACATGCTCTTCGAGGCCCTGTTCCGCTGCATCCTCATAGAAAAGGAGGGCTACTTTTCCACCAAAAAGACGGCCAAAACCCTGGCCGGTGTCGCCACCAAGCTCGAGCGATGCGCCGAGGCCCTCCGCGCCACTGTCCGTCATGCCGGGCCCAAGATCAAGCGCAAGACGGCCAAGGCCATCATCGACCACATCACCCAGGTTCTCCCGGGCCCTGACGGCGGTTACATCGCCCCGCTCCTCAAGGGCTACGTCAAGGCCCTCTGCTGCTTCCTCGATACCCCCTCTAACGCCGAGAACCTAGCCGTCTCCCCGGGCACTTGGGACACGTGCGCCCTTTTTTGCGTCGACGCCCTCTCCCGCTACCTCGAGACGGGCGATCGAGACAGCGGCTCACTGTCCCGCGCCTCTCCTGCCCCCGGCGCAACTACCAGGTCCGGCTCCATCGCCGTGTCACAGGGCGCCGCAGCCGCCCAGCTCGGGAGCCAGAATGCTCTTGAGTTCTTGACTTGCATCAATCTGCTGGTCGCCGCCCCGAACGCCCCGGTTACGAGGAGGGCCGACACCATCTCCA
Organism: Staphylotrichum tortipilum; assembly: GCA_033296695.1. Taxonomy (NCBI): domain Eukaryota; kingdom Fungi; phylum Ascomycota; class Sordariomycetes; order Sordariales; family Chaetomiaceae; genus Staphylotrichum; species Staphylotrichum tortipilum. Next base: position 9,438 of record MU855536.1, on the reverse strand, counting down.
ACCCTGTACTGCAAGTCCTCCAGCTGAAGCAGATGAAGATCGGCGAGCTTCAAAAGGTCGCCTTCTCGACCTTCAACATCATCCTGCAACGAATCCAGGCCGACGATGTCACTCTCTCCAAGAGGCTTGTCAGGAATTTCATCCCCCTCGTCTCCCACTGGTGGCAGCCCCGTGCGCTTTCCAGGGACGCCATGCTGAACTCTGTGCGCGACGAGATGCTCAAGACCATCTATGGAACCCACCTCTACGTCGAGAGCTTGCTCCGCGAATCCACAGACGAGTCCTTCTTCCAGGACATAGAGGACCTGTTGGATTCGCTGTGGGCAGACTATTCGAGACGTGACGACCGCGCCCGCCTCCAGCTGGACGATGTCACCTTCTCAAGCATCCATCTCCCCGCAGACCACCCGTCAACCGACGCCTTCTGTCTGCGCCCGTACAACCAGGCCGGCGAGCAAAACTGGGTTCTCTTGGAGAACATGGCCATCCTGGAAGCCGCATACTCGCGGCACTCGCAGCGAGAGCATAGCCAACAACAGCATGCCCATGACGGCCAGGCCCGCAAGAGGCGCCGCATGGCAGGCAGCTCCAACAGGATACACCAAAAGCTCAAGTCACTAGACCCGGCCGTCCGCCTGTCCGCACTGCAGTTGTTGCCCTTCCTTGTCAAGGAAAAAGAGCCGTCGTTGGAAGACGTTGCTGAGGCCATGGCAGACTTGTCCAAGTCCGTTACGGCCAAGCAGGCCACAGTGGCTTCCTGGGCAATGATTGCCTGCTCGAGGTGCGTACTATTAAATATATTTCGTTTGCTTATCCGGAGCAGAAGAGACTAACTAGCGCCAAAAGTCTTGCCACTCACGAGGCATCACGGCATGCGTCCCTCAGCGCGTCGTGGAAGCAGCTCTGGCAGCTCGGCGTGCGAGCCCTCTCTTTGCCGCCGACTAGCCGTGCTGCCTGTGTCCTCCTAGACTCCATCCTGAACGCGAATCTCGTTCCCAGGCATGAACTGGCGGATGATGTCAACCAGATCGTCACAACCGCAGACATCAGCGGTCCTTCTGTGCTGGTAGATTCGTCCCTGGTTCTCATGCTGAGCCTTCTGCGCATCCGCAACAACATGTTTCCCAATGCCAGCCAGGCCACCTCAAACCACATTATCCGATGGGTGTTTGTCCGATGGAGTCCTGGTAAGTTGACCGGTGATGTGCCTTCCAGGGGTAACTTTCTGACGGGAATGACAGCCGAATTGATATACGCATCCCTTCACGCTACCCATGCCACTCCATACGATATCGCCAACCTTCTCAAGGCTTGCTACGGGGCCCCAGCCGTGACCATGCCGGTGCCTCTGCACTCGTTTGGCGGCTCCGTCGCTCAATATCGGAAGGGCCAAGTCGCAACCCATGCTTCCCTTCGGTACCTGTTGCTCTTGGACCATGACAATGTGGTAGCGCCGGCCGCAACCCCCTCGACTGAAGAGCAGCTTATTGAGCCCCAGCAAATTGCTGACCCGTCCGGATCCCACGCAGCAAGGCGGCTGGCTCTCGAGTTGCTCTACCCCAAGGTTGAGGAGCTGCACCAAGTAGCCGAGTCGTGGCAGAAACGTGGGGAAGGCTCAGTACCGATCTCAACCGAGAGGCTGCAGAGCATCGTCCTCGCGTGCCTCACGGGGGCTCTCCTTCTCCCGGAGCTGGTCAACCTAAATTCATCCATGTCCAGGGACCTCGAAACCACTTTGTTCAACGTGGTCGACGCCACCCTAAGGATGGTGATGACGGCACCCCCTAACGAAAACTTTTTTGAGCTTGTCCTGACATCCTCGGCCCCGTACATTCCCCCGATCATGGAGGCGGAGCTGGTCTCCTTGAAGCGAGATAGGCCGCATCTGCTCAAGTTCTTTGGCAAGTTCTCTGACACCTTGCACGAGAGATCTCGCCGGGAAGCTTCTCTTCGCGAACCGGGTGCTCTTGACATCGATGACGAGTTCGAGTCCCAAACAAGCCACAGCAGCCTGGCAGCAAAAACCAAAACCCTGCCGCGCAGGGATGTCCTGCTCTGCTACACTCCGGAGGCTTTCTATCTCGAGACAAGCCTGCGGATACACCTCCTTGATGTCATCCGCGCAGACGACGGCGAGATCGGTCGCGTTCCGGAATCCATCGTCGGCCAGCTCGTCGAGCTCCCGAGTGAGCAGTTTCTGTCCTGCCGGTATTTTATGCGGGAGCTGTTTACGTCGGACGTCATCGCCACCCTTGACACCGCTCTCAGGGTCCTGGAGGTTGCTGGACGTATCGTCAGCCGGGATGAATTTACATGCTGTGAAGTGGCGCTGTGCAACTGCCTCGACATCATGGACAGCTTCATCAGCATGTGGACTGACGACGACCTCGAGATTTCGCCCATGGCGGGTGACCTTTATCACTACCTGGTGAAGAACTGCCTGCCCAACAACTCGCTGTCCGGAGCCGCGCAAATCTCCCTCGCCGGCCTGCTCCTGCACCTGCTGGAGGTCAAGTCTACTTACGCCTCCACCCTCAACCTGCCATCCTCTCGGTCGACAATCATGAACATTCTTCAGGACGGAGTGATGGATGTCAAGTTTTTCCTGGGACGGAGCGTCCCCAAGATCTTCGGCTTGTACGTCCTGAAAACTCACGACGATATCTTCGTCGACATTCTCAAAAGCCTTCCCTCCGATCCCAGAACCGCCGAGGGAATCGCCTTTCGGCTCTTTGTTCTGGCGGAACTCGCCTGCCGATGGCCAACGCTCCTGCGTCGTTGCATCTACCACATCTTCGAGACACCAGGGAAGATCTCGCAGTCCGAGAAGTACGCAGGGAGCTGCCTCAAACGAATCTCGCGGACGCTGCAGCTTGACGGACCCCAGCAGCTGTTCAAGCTCTTTGCTCCCCAGTTACTCTACACCTGGCTGGAGGGAGACTTGATAAGTGAGATACCATTTGGAATCTTTGGCTTCTCCAGCCTCCATGATCTCCTCCAGGATTCCCAGACCGAGGCCGCAGCCATCATGTTCCATCGTGGGCAAGAAAAGGAGGCTCTTGATATGGCACAGACGCTGGGGCTCACACCTGAGCAACTGGTCCAGCAGAGTTTCACCAAAATCTTCGCCTACAGCATCGCCCACGACATCAGCGTTCCGGGCGGTGCGGACTACGTGACGGGAGAAAGTCGGCTCAGGAGAATTCTGGGCAAGGAAGGCTTCCTCGCAAACATCCACCTCAATTTCGCCGACATCGTGGCCGTTCTTCTCGACATATTTGACCAGGAAGACCCGGTTGAGAAGGCCTTCCGGCGTGATGAGCGTTTCGCCTACGCCGCCAACACCCTGGAGGACATCAAGAAGCTCGGCCACTTGCCCGCCGCCCTCCCTCCGAACCAGCAGCCTATGTTCAAGGCAAAGCATCTGCCCCGGGAGATCCTCCATCTGTGCAGCCGGACCCCGTACGAGCCAGAGACGCTGTGGACGCCTGCGCTGGTCGTCTTCGTGGCCCGCAAATTGCTGAACACGATCCATCCGGCGCTTGGTCCGCTCCATGCCTGCTCCGTATTGCGCAAGATCCGGGTTTTGATCTGCCTTGCTGGCGACCACGCGACGACTGCGTACCCGCTCGAGATGCTTCTGCACTCTCTCCGAGTGTTCATCGTGGACCCCGAGTGCGCCGACGACGCACTGGGCATCACTCAGTATCTTGTTCTCAAAGGAGACAGCCACCTCCGGCAAACCCCATCCTTCCTTGCAGGGTATGCACTCTCCTGTCTGGCCGATCTCCGAGTGTTTCTCGAATCAAGCCAATGCAGCACCACGCAGGAGAGCCAGTTCAAGGCGACCATGACCAAGGCCCAGCTCTTTCACTCGTGGTTCTCCAAATACCTGGCTGGCTACGACTCGCCCGCGTTCCAGGACGAAGCTCAGAAGCTCGCCTTCAAGTCCATCACCCAGTCGGCCGCCCAGATCCGCACCTCGGGCAACGCCGAGAAAGGGACACACGAGAGCAACCTCCTCCTGGAAATATTGGAGGACTGGGACCGTGAGAACCAGCTGCTGAACGAGCCGGCGCGGGACGTTGCTCTCGCCATGCTCTGCGGGGTCTTCAAAGTGCCCCCGTCGAGCAGGCTGGACGTGATTGAGACGGATGATGATGCGCTGGGTCATGCCGCCGTCGTGTGGAAGAGTTGCGCCTTGCAGCGACTCAGCGGCGAGTACATGGCGTGGGCCGGCCGGGTTCTGGGCCGTTCGTTCGCGGCATCTGGAGAGATACCAGACGACCTGCTGCGGGAGTCCCATCTCAAGGAGTACCGCCGGCTGTCGTTGGACATTGGCGGCTCAGAAGAAGGGCTGCTGAACCTCATCGAGGCTCTCACCGTCAGCGGCGACTGCTTCACTGCCGGCCTCGCGGAGGCCGCCCTGCGGACCGTCGTCTCGGACGCGGTCTGCGACGACGACCACGACCTCCTCGGCGCCTGCCAGCAGAGTCTTGCCGAGCCGCTACTGATTTCGTCGAACTGGGACCCCTACCGCACACCCCGGTCCGACCAGTTCGAGGTTGATGCCCTGGACCAGGGACAAGTGTTTTCGGCCTCCCAGCTTGAGAGCAAAAACTGGGCGAGGCAACTCACGGCTCTGCTGGCCCAGTCGGTGCCCGAGATTGTGACGCTGCGGGTCCTGCCTCCTATCCTGACCAAAGTCAAAGGCTTTGCGGAGCGGGCGTTTCCCTTCGTCGTCCATCTGGTCTTGACCTACCAGCTTGACAAGCAACAGGGGATAAAGCGGCAGCTTTCGGAGGCACTCAAAGAATCGCTGAACTCGACGTCCGACCTGGCCAAGGAGAACGTGAAGTTGCTCATCAATACCATTCTCTACCTGAGAGCCCAACCCCTACCGGGCGAGACGTCAATCGCGGATCGGGGTCACTGGTTGGATGTCAACCTGTCCAGCGCAGCGGCGGCGGCCACGCGATGTGGCATGTTCAAGGTCTCCCTGCTGCTGGTCGAGCTGGCCAGCGCCGAGTCGTCAAAGGGATCCCGCCGGTCCTCCGCTCTCAGGGACACCGAGGACTCGAGCGAGATCTTGCTCGACATTTTTGAAAACATCGACGACCCGGACGCATACTACGGTCTCAACCAGGACGCCTCGCTCTCTAGCGTCGTGGCTCGCCTCGACTACGAAAACGACGGCAGCAAGAGCCTCGCCTTCCGCGGCGCCCAGTACGACAGCCACCTCCGTAGCAGGGACCCTGCCTCGAGACAAGACGGCCAGGCGCTCATCAAGGCCCTCAGCAGCCTCGGTCTCGCGGGCCTGTCCAACTCCCTCCTGCAGACGCAGCAGAGCCTCGATGGGTCGTCGGAGTCGCTCGACGCGACGTTCACGACGGCGAGGAGGCTGGAGATGTGGAACCTGCCAGCCCCGCCGACCAACGACAACTGGGCTGTGACGGTGTACAAAGCGTACCAGAGCATGCACCAGGCTCCGGACATGGACTCTGTCCGGGCCGTGATTCACGACGGGCTAAAGAGCACGGTCCGGCACCTGACGAGCCGGGGCCTCAACACCTCGACCTTGCGGCACCAACTCGGGGCGCTCGCCGTGCTGGCAGAGCTGGATGATGTCTTGAACGTCGCCGACCAGTCCGAGCTGAAGCACGCGCTGGAGACGTTTGAGAAGCGGTCCAAGTGGATGATGAGTGGCCGGTAGGATATACTTTGTAGTGAAGAGAGAAACAGGCGCTAACGAGACTTCCAGATACACCGACGTGAGCCAGATACTGTCGTGCAGAGAAACCACGCTGAGCATGTGGAGTCAACACCACAAGCTGAGGGCGACGAGGTTGACCCCAGCAGACGCCCGGGTCGTGCAGATCCGCGGAATGCTGCTCTCCTCGGACATCTTCCGCTTCCACAGGGCGAACCAGGAGACGTTGAGTCTCTCGACGTCACTTACGAGTCTCATTCGCTCCAGCGAATCCCTAGGCCTCAGCGTCGATGCCGCGATCAGGATGGAGGCGGCCAACTCGTTGTGGGACCACGGCGAGATGATCTCGTCCATCCGGATGCTGCAGAACATCGACAAGGACTCGTCCCTGAAGAAGCAGACCGTCCCGGTCAGCCGCTCGGATCTCTTGTCCAAGACCGGGTACCAAGTCTCGGTGGCGAGGCTGGAGAGCCCGGACAGCATCCAGAAGAAGTACCTCGAGCCGGCCCTCAAGGAGCTGCGAGGAAATAACCAGGGCAAGGAGGCGGGCCAGGTGTTCCACCAGTTTGCCATGTTCTGTGACGAGCAGCTCCAGAACCCTGATAGTTTGGAGGATCTGGCCCGTCTGCAGAATCTCAAGAAGGGCAAGGACGAGGAGGTCGCCCAGCTCAAGGCCTTGATTGCCAGCTCCAAGGACTCTCAGCACCGGAATCGATACTCGAGCCATCTCGGCAAAGCCAGGCAGTGGCAAGACCTGGATCAGCAGGAGCTTCGCCGGGTGGAGCAGTCCCGGTCTGAGTTCCTCAGGCTGAGCTTGGAGAATTACCTGCTCTCGCTCGCGGCATCCGACGAGCACAACAACGATGCGCTGCGGTTCATGGCCCTCTGGCTGGAGCAGTCTGAAGAGGACGTGTCCAATGTGGCGGTCAAGAAGTACATTGGCGAAGTGCCGACGCGGAAATTCGCGCCCCTGATGAACCAGCTCTCGTCGCGTCTGCAGGACCAGTCCGTCCTCTTCCAGAAGCTCCTGATCGATCTCGTCTACCGCATCTGCGTCGACCATCCGTACCACGGGATGTACCACATCTGGTCGGGCGCAAGGACCCGAGTCAATAAGGACGACGAGGTCGCCGTGTCGCGGCAGAAGGCGACCGACAGGGTGGCCAAGGGCCTCACCAAATCGGACAGCGTGTCCAAGATCTGGCCGGCCATCGACCAGACCAGCAGAGCGTACCATGCGCTGGCGATGGACCGCGATCCGAACAAGTACAAGGCCGGTCACAAGATCGCGATCAAGAGCTCGTCGGTCGGCCAGAACTTCCTGAGCATCCTGGCCAAGTATCCGATTCCGCCGCCCACGATGCAGATGGCACTGTCGGCCAGCAGGGACTACTCGGACGTGCCCATGATCCACAAGTTCGAGTCGGACATGTCGATCGCGTCGGGCGTCAGCGCGCCCAAGATCATCACGGCCGTCGGGACCAACGGGCAGCGGTTCAAGCAGCTCGTCAAGGGCGGCAACGACGACCTGCGCCAGGACGCCATCATGGAGCAGGTGTTCGCGGCCGTGTCAGAGCTCCTCAAACTGCACCGGACGACGCGGCAGCGCAACCTCGGGGTCCGCACGTACAAGGTGCTGCCACTGACGTCGTCGTCGGGGCTGATCGAGTTCGTGTCCAACACGATCCCGCTGCACGAGTACCTGATGCCGGCGCACGAGAAGTACCACCCCAAGGACCTCAAGGGCTCGCAGTGCCGCAAGGAGATCTCCAACGCGCAGACCAAGACCACGGAAACCCGCATCGCCGCCTACCGCAAGGTCACCGACCGCTTCCACCCCGTCATGCGCTATTTCTTCATGGAATACTTCCCCGACCCAGACTCGTGGTTCCACCGGCGCACCGCCTACACCCGCACGACCGCCGCCATCTCCATGCTGGGCCACGTCCTCGGCCTGGGTGACCGGCACGGGCACAACATCCTGCTCGACACGGAAACGGGCGAGGTGGTGCATATCGACCTCGGTGTGGCCTTTGAGATGGGCCGCGTGCTGCCCGTGCCGGAGCTCGTGCCCTTCCGCCTCACGCGCGACATCGTTGACGGCATGGGCATCACGCGCACCGAGGGCGTGTTCCGCCGCTGCTGCGAGTTCACGCTCGACGCGCTGCGTGAGGAGGCCGCGTCCATCCAGACGATCCTGGACAGCCTGCGGCATGATACGCTGTATCAGTGGTCCATCTCGCCGGTGCGGATGGCCAAGCTGCAGAATGCGCGGGGCGGGGACGCGGAGGATGGGGACGCGGAGGAGGGCGCGGCGGCCACGGGTGCCGGGGGGGGTGTGGCTGGGGAGAAGAAAACGAGGGCGTCGGTCAATGAGCCGAGTGAGGCGGACCGCGCGATCGAGGTGGTCAAGAAGAAGCTGAGCAAGACGCTGAGTGTGATGGCGACGGTGAATGACCTGATTAACCAGGCCACGAGCGTGTCGAACCTGGCGGTGCTGTATTCTGGTAAGTCTGTTCTGGTCGGGTGATGTTGTTCGAAGGAGTGCCTTGCTGACAGTTATTTACAGGTTGGGCGGCATATGCCTGAGTCGTGCCTATGAAGGCGGGTTTGGAGGTCGAGGGAACTTGGATTTATGTACAGAAATGTGATAATAGTCGGATGAGATGGTGTTGGTTGTTGAATATACCACTTCTCCTGTCGTTATATGCCCACATCCAAGTTCAATCCTGTTGCTTGCGGACCTTACTAACCGACGGAATCAACATCCACGAGCCCAATCGCCCACCACAAAACGAGCCCAACTCAACTCTCTTCTTTACACATCTAAAACCTAAAATACTTAAATAAATAACGCCCCCCAAGACATCTTTTCCCAAGACGCCAGCCATCTCGCTCCTTCCCTCCCTCCCCAGCTCCATCCCCTCCAACCACGCCATTGATTGACCACGGCCCGTCAATACGAAAAAAACATCGAGCCCTGATTTCCCCCTCTCTTTACGACAGTTTGCGTAGGTGAGAACAAGCAAGCCAGTCCGTGCGTCCCTCTCTATCTTGGGCCGATGAAAAAAATGAAACAAATAACCCAAAAATGGGGAAGTAGGGACATATAATCCTCCCTCCTCTCTCTCTCACTCTCTCGTGAAGCTTGTCGTCCGTCCTATCTTCAGTAGTGTACAAGACATCCATCCAAACCCTTCAACCCTGTCCAAACCAACCAACCCAAGTAGCAGTTCGAACCATTACCTCCCCCTTCTTTTAACCTTCCAACTCTCCACCCGCTGGTGCCTCATGCCCCCCCACCCCCCGAATTCCCCCCCTGTTTCCCCAACCTCGCCACGACCCTCTCCCGATGCGCCCGGTTCTTCAAATGCACCTCAAAGTTCTGCACCGTCGTCTCCGGCCCCGCGGTGTACGACTTCCCCGGGCAGTCCCTGCACCGGATCCTAGGCAGCCAGGCAAACGTCACGTTGGGGGGGATCGCGGCCGCGTCCGGTAGCGGCAGCGTGACAAACGCGTTGGTGTCGGTGTTGATGGCGCAGTAGCGCATCATGGCCTCGAACGAGTCGGAGGGGTAGGCCTTGGAGAGGTCGGCGAGGGCGGCGGTGAGCCAGTCTGGTGGGGGGGGCTGGATGGGGGAGGTTAGTTGGATGGGTGGGAAAGGGGGGAAACCTGGAGGGGGGTGGCTTACGGGTGGTTGGCTCGGGGCGGTGCCCGAGGGCCCGGGG
>MU855535.1:22027-47029 GCA_033296695.1 Staphylotrichum tortipilum | reverse complement strand
CCCCCCCCGCGCCAGTTCATCTCCGCCCGCGCCGCCCTCGGCCCCGACCGTGAGGTAATCCAGTACGTCGTCTACCGCAGCGCGCGCTTCGTTCCCCCCGAGCCCGAGCCAGAACCTCCCACCACCACCACCGACGATTCCGTCTCCGACTCCGACGGCGGCATCGTCCCCGCGCCCCCCACGCCGGGCCAGCTCGACAAGCTCGCGCGCGAGCGGTGCTTGCGCGGCCGCGACGCCGTGCGCATCGCAGAGTACTTTTCCCTGCACACCGCCAACGCCCATGCCGCGCGGCGGGTGGACAAGCTCAAGCAGGGTGTGGTGGGCAAGAGGTGGGCGATGGTCGGGTCCGTGTACAGCGCATCGTCCACGGCCGAGGCTGCCGCCGCCGCAGAGAAAGCCGCGGCAGAGGGGGGCGAAGCAGCGCCCCCCAGCGGCCCCCGCCTGTACGAAGGCCGTGTTGCCTTTGCCAACAACACGGTGCAGTACTTCTGGGTGGGCGAGGAGCAGCGTGACCTGGAGGGTGTCGACCTCCCCGCGGCGAACGCGGCCGCCGCTGCTGGAGACGGCAACAATAACGCCGTCGTCCAGACCGGGCGGTGGGTGCGTCTGGACCGCCTCACGGTCCGGATGCTGTATGAGCGCACGCTGTTCACGGTGTGGTCGCACGTTTATTATGACAAGAAGAAGGCCAAGAAGAACAGGGGCGGGCCGGGGCAGCGGCTTGTTTTTGATTGCGAGGAGGAAGTGGAGAAGGAGGAGCAGGCGGTGTTGAGTGGGGTGGAGGAGGAGAGGGAGCAGCGAGGTGGGGAGGACGTGGAGATGGGAGAGTCTGCGGAGGGCGAGGACAGGAGCGAGGGGGGGATGGGGGGTGGCGACGGGGATGGGGGTGAGCAGCGAGGCGGAGAGGAGGTGACCCAAGGGGAAACCGGCAGTGCCAGCCGGGATGAGATGGAGGTCGAGGAGGAGGATGGAAACATCACTCCCGACCCAGCCCCGGCTGGCACTGCCCCGGCCCCTGCGCGGTGGAGAGAAGTGCCAGCGGGTCACCCTCTCGCGAGGAACCCAAACGCTGCGAGATTTCCGGACTCGGACACCGAGGAGAGCTCCGACGACGACGGCGAGCCCGAGCCGCAGCCGATCCCCGAGCCCAGCCCCTGGGCACCCACGCCGCCTGTGTATCTCAGCGTCAACGAGGCCAAGATCGTGAAGCGCCACCACGGCAGCTTCACGACCCTCCACCACGCCAACCGGGCGGCGCTGGAGGCTCTCCTGGGGCTCGTCCGCCCCAAGAACGGCAGGCTCGAAGACCACCACCACTTCGAGTGGCGCGTCGAGCCCGACCTGACTGCCTCGTTCGAGGAGGCGGGCTACTGCAGGCTCGGGTGCAAGCATGCCGCCGACTTGGGGTGGGACGCGCCCAAGGGCGACGAGTTCCATTGGGGGTTCCTGAGGGTGGAGGTGGTGGTGGTGGAGAGCAGGCTGGAGGGCCCCGCGGACTTGGGGGATATGGTGGTTGAGGAGGGTGGTGGTGAGCAGGGGCGGAAGGGAGGGAAGGGAGGGAGGAGGAGGGAGAGGAGCGAGAAGGCGAGGAACGAAAGGGAGGAGACAGAAACGAGCCGGCATCATGGCAAGCTGCCGAGCCTCGTGGATGAATCCGAGGAGGAGGTGAGCGAGGAGGAGTGAGGAGGGCGAAGGGGGTTGTGGGATAGCCGAGGGGTTGGGTGTTTGTGTAGGCCGCCACAGGGCGCGAGGGTTGGCCACGCCGTCGAGAATTGCGACTCGCGGAATCAGCCAGCCCTCCCGCCCTGTGGCGGCTGTGTAGTTATTTGTAGAAATGAACCACCATATCCTTAGAAAGACACTGCGTGCTGAGAGGAAGAGACGAAGCAGCTGTGACAGAGTTGCTGGGGACTGACCCGAGTGTCAACAATAGGCCAAGCTTGGGTCAACACGCCGAGTCAACATTGAGAGTTGCGCCGTGGCCATTGGGATAAAAGGAAGAGGCAATAGTTTCGAATGTGGTGCCCTGAATTCCGGCTGATGGTGGACGGCGGCAGCTTTCGTTGCTAGACCAACTCGTCCTTTCGTCTTGTCATCGTATCGTGTCAAGAGCTGTTGTTGCTGCTGAGAATCAATCAAGCGTCGTCGACTGCAGCAACAGCATGCACCTAATGCTGAATTTGTGGGGCCAACCGCTAGACAGGGGCCTGCGTCCGGGTTTCATCAGCTGCCATTGGCCAGCACCCCCTGAGGTCTGGGCCGCGCAGGTGGAGATGCGCCTGGATCGGGCAGGCTACGGGCGGGCCAGACGTCATCTCACAGCGAGTCGCGAAAAAACGACAGTTGGACGCTGCCAACCAACCACCAACTCTTTTCTTCCCTGCTGATCGACTCGGACCAGACTGCGAAATATTTCCAACGGCGACCGACACGCCAGACGCCACAGGCCACCCGACGGCGCACACAAACCATTGGGCCACTTGAGACGCCCCCTCAGGCCCCCCTGGCGACAATCACATGGCAACGAGGTAGCACAACACAGTGCTGCTCTGCCTGTTGTTTCGTTGTTTCGTTCGTCCGACGACGCGCGAGCGAGAGGGACCGACATACCGAGAGGGAAGAATACATACACCGAGACACCGAGACGCCCCAGTTTCAGCTCGCTCGCCCAAACTCGAATTGATCGCCCGTCGGCGTCGCCATGGCGAGCAACAGCCCTCCAGCCGCAAACACTCCAAACACCGCGACCGAAAACACCCCCCTCCTCCTCCCAGCGACAAGCCCCCCATCACCCGACTCGGCACGCCCGCCCCGACGAAATGTCACCTTCAACCCGAACCCCGTAACCAAGACGATCGAGCCCGAGGCCGCCGCCTACCACCAGGCCCGCCTGCCGCACCACCAGCGACCCTTCCTCGCGTCCTCCAGCCCGTCCGCCATCGCCAGCGCCCTGACCAGCGGTGGCCCGCCCATGCTGTCTGCCCTGAACAACAAGCTCCGACGACGCAACAGCCATGGCGGCGTCTCATCCGGCCCCGGCGGCGGCCTGCCCATGGTCGCATCCGGCGCGGCCCTGCCCAAGATCGGCCCCCAGCGCAGCACCAAGAACGCCCAGAAGCTCAAACTCCTGCCGAACCCCGAGCTGGAGGACGATGTCGACGAGGAGAGCGGTAGGGACGTCTACTCGCAGTACACCCGCATCAAGGACCCGACCGCCCGCCGCGACGCCGCCCGCTTGGGGAAAGCCGACCGCGACAGGCTCCCGCGCGTCACCGCCTACTGCACCGCCAACAAGTACCAGATGGACGGCCTGCTGCGCTTCCTCAAGGGGAGGGGGAAAGGCCGCGGCGCCAACGCCAAGCTGATCGACGAGTGCATCTACACCCCCTACAGCTACGCCCCTAAGCAGGCCGCCGCCGCTGCCGCCGCCGCCGAGAGCTCGCGCCAAGCGCGGCTGCTGGAGGTGCACTCGAACCCGGAGCGGCGCCACTCGACGGGAAACCTGCTCGAGATGTCCGCCGGCGAGCCGGGCCGCCCCGCGCTCGGCAACGGCCTGCTTCCGGGTGTCGTCGGCCACGAGAGCGCCGACGACCTGGGCATGGCCGAGGAGGCCCTCATCGACGACATGGCCGATGAGATGGCCGACTTTGACATCCACGTGCACACGCCAGAGGTGTTTTTGTTCGACTACGGCGTCGTGGTCATCTGGGGCATGACGGCAGCGCAGGAGCAGCGCTTCCTTAAGGAGATTGCAAAGTTCGAGGTGGAGAAGCTGGCGCCCGACGACGTCGAGACGGAGCGCTTCAACTTTTACTACACGCGCGAGTACCAGGCCCGCATCTACAATGACTTCATCACCTTGCGCGACAAGAACAACTACATGACCAAGCTGGCCATCTCGCACGCGCTGGCGCAGAGCGTCAAGGCAAGCAACTTTCCCCCCTCCCCCTTCTCTCTTCTTTCCTCATCCCATCCTAACCCCCTTCTCAGACATCCCTCTTCGAAGAACTCATCGCCTCCACCATCGACACCTGCAAGGACATACCCGCGCGGCTTGCCCTCACGGGCACCATCGCGCTCTCGCGTGCGCAGATCAACATGCAGATCGGCGAGCTGTTCATCTTGCGCATCAGCATCCACCTCAACGGCTCCGTGCTCGACACCCCCGAGCTGTTTTGGGTCGAGCCCCAACTCGAGCCCGTCTACCAGGCCGTGCGGAGCTACCTCGAGATGGACCAAAGAGTGGGGCTGATCACGGAACGGCTGGATGTCATTGCCGATTTGTTGGCTGTGCTGAAGGAGCAGTTAAGTCATGGCCATGGGGAGAAGTTGGAGTGGATTGGTATGCTTTTTTGTTTTCCTTTGGTGTCTTTTCCCCCATTCTTGCCATTACCCAACATCACCACCCTCTTGCTATCTCTGCGATATTAACGTACGCACGTCCAGTAATCATCCTCATCGCGGCCGAAATCGTCGTGGCCCTCGTCAATATTGTTGTCGACCTATGGGTGGGCGTGGACTGACTGACCCCCCGTGTTGGGTCTTTTTTTAGAGTCCTTCCCCGGACTCGTTTGCATAATCTTTCCAGTCTGGCGGCGTTTGGGGGGTGTGGTACTTTTTTGCATTCGCGGCGAACTTTCGGCTTTTTTGGTTCTCAATTGAGGTTGGAGAGGCCGGCGTTTTGGTTCAGAAACGAGTTTGGCTTGGTTTGATGGTTTGGTTGGGAAGCAGAGTCTTGAGACCCTTATTTGTACTCTGTACTCTTATTCTTTGTGTTTGTATACGTTACCTTACATACCTGGATGGATGTATCTTCTTGTGGATGGGGGATGGGGGATGGTGGTGGGTGGGCAAAGGAGGTTGGATGGGGGTGTTGATACCAATATAATGCCTCATCCTGATGCCCATTTGGCGGCTGCGTGCTCGAGGGCTATGTGGACATGATAGGTTACGTTTCTTGTCGTCTAATCGCTACGCGGAGACTATGTGAGGGTATATTGGGTGTCTATCAGCATATCGAAACGAGGGGCGAGGATCTAGTGTACTGTTCTGTTGTATATTCCCAACTACCTGCTGCTGCCCTGTTGATCAACGAAGCAATCTACATGCCTCCAAGCCTCACTCTCATCACAGCCCTGCGTTGCCCCCATGAAATCACATTCGGTCATATGTTGCCATTTCATTACCACCGCCCCCCCGTCCCAATCCGCAAAGAAATCGAATCTAAAAACACAAACAACAAGCCCAGAACCCCCCCAACTCCATGAACCGCGCCAGCACAAACCAACGAAACGACAAGAGTTCCAAAAGAGTCAGGAATGCGCAGCAAGCTGCCTGCCAAAATCCCGCCCCAGGCCTTCTTACAAACGCACCCACCTTCCCTCCTTGCCCCAGAGTACCTACTCCTCGGGCTTCTCCCCCTGCGTCTCCTGGTCCGTGTCATAGTTGGTCATCTCGACGTCCTCCTGCTGCGCCTGCGGCTGCGGCGGGCGCGACTCCTCCTCCTTTTCCGCCTCGGCCGTCGACTCGGCGGCCTTGTCGTCGTCAGCCTCCTTGGCCTTGGCAGCAACAGCCTCCTCCTTCGCCTTGGCTGCGACGGCCTCGTCGTACGCCTCCTTCTCCTTCTTGTACTCGGCCATCTGCTGGTCGGCGCGCGACTGGTAGTCGTCGCGCTCGCTCTCGGGGAGGGCCTTCCAGCGGGTGGACAGCTCGTCCTCGACGGCTGCGGCGGCAGTGGTGGCGTCGTCGCCCTCCTTGGCCTCATCGTCGCCCTCCTTGACCTCGTCGTCGCCATCCTTGGCCTCGTCGTCGCCCTCCTTGGCCTCGTCGTCGCCCTCCTTGAGCAGCGACGGGCGCGTGTCGTCGCAGAAGAGGCTGAAAGCGGAGCCGGGCTTCTTGGGGGCGGCGCTGCCCTTGTGCGCGCCGTTGGTCTTGCCGGCGTCGCCCGGCTGCGCCGAGAAAGCGTCCGAGCTGGGCGAGTGCACGAGGCGGTTCTGGCTGATGAAAGTGGTGGAGCCGGGCGTGGCGGCGTTGACGGACGAGGTGGCTTCGAGGTTCGGGAACGCAGAGGGCTTGCGGTGGCCGCGCTTGATGCGCAGCGGCTTCTCCTTAGGCTGTTGGGGCGGCGGCGGCAGTGTCAATCACGGCTGGCTGGGTACACAGGTGGCGGGAGACTGGACGCCTGGTTGTCTGTCCGCTTGCACCGGCTGGGAATGTGACTTACTGTAGGCGGTGGGCTCGGGCTGCCATCCGAGTCCTCCACGTTCGTGCTCGTCCGCTTGGCCAGCTGCTCTAGGAGGAAGGCCCGCTCGAGGCGCATCTTCTCGACCTGGCGCTTGAGACGCGAGAGGCGCAGGCGGGCCGCGTCGTTGGCATCTTCGACCTCGTTCGTTCGCTGCTTGAGCTGGATGCACTTTCGGCGGTAGGCCTCCTCGACCGAGGGAGGGAGCGCAGGCGGGACGGACGTGGCTGGGCAGAGGTATTGCGCAGGTTAGAGGGTGTTCCATCAATTCTCGAGCCGGCGGGATTCAAAGGGTATCATGTATCCCTCAGCAGTGGGAGAGAGTCCGGAGTGTGTTTTCACATACCGGGCGCCATATCGACGGGGAGGCTAGCGGTCGCAGCCGGTAGAGTGTGTGGCGGTTGTGTTCGAAGTGAATTGTGGGAAAGAAACGAAAGGGAAATGATGGGAGTGTTGCGTGCGATGGATTTTTGGGCCGCCGCGCGAGGGGGATGGGCGCAATTGAAGGAAATTCGAGGTCCGGTCGCTCGGGTGATGCAGTTGGCTGCCAGCACCTGAGGCACTGTTGCTGTCGCGCGCATGGCGCTGTGAACGGCGCGCAGCAAGGCTGAGACCCGCTGACTCCAGGGCGAACAGGGGGCTCCCCCAAGCACGTCTCCCATTGGACCCCCTGCCCGTAGCTGCTGGCTGAAGCGGGGCCAAGGCTGCCACTTGTGTTGACTTTTGGGCCTGTGTCGACTTTTTTTATGGGCCCTTGCAGGCGGGAACCTGGCAGCGGGAAGCTTCCAGTCGTTTGTCCCTGCCCAGAGGTTCCTTGTGGCTTGACTCGAGAGAGCGAGACCAGAGAGAGACAACAGGGCACACCTCCACCTCGCAGCCCTCCCCGACCAGCTCCAGACGACGGCCAGCATGTCTCTCAACATCCCCAACGCGCCGAATGCCGGCTTGTTCAAGCAGGGCTACAACAGGTGCGTATTGTTTTGTGGATTCGAGAGTTCCCCCATTCCCCCCCTTACTACCCCGCCATGCACCTTGAACTCGACCATCGCCATCCACGCCGCCGCCCTCCACCCCCCACCCCCATACATACACACATAGACACACTGCTAACCAGTTGGTCCCCTACCTTCCCAACAGCTACGACTCCGAAGATGGCGCCGTCCTCCGCAACATCGATGCCTGCCGCGCCATCTCGTCGACGGTGCAGACCTCGCTGGGCCCCTACGGCCGCAACAAGATCGTCATCAACCACCTCCAGAAGATGATCCTCACGTCCGACGCCGCCACCATCCTGCGCGAGCTCGACGTCGTCCACCCCGCCGCCAAGCTGCTCGTCATGGCCAGCCAGCAGCAGGAGTCCGAGATGGGCGACGCCACCAACCTCGTCATCGTTCTCGCCGGCGAGCTGCTCAAGAAGGCCGAGGACCTGCTGCGCATGGGGCTCAAGACGGCCGACATCGTCACGGGCTACGAGCGCGCCCAGAAGATCGCCCTCGACACCCTCGAGGAGCTCGAGATCGACAAGGTCGAGGACCTGCGCTCCCACGACGAGCTCGCCAAGGCCATCCGCACCGTCATCGCCAGCAAGCAGAACGGTAGCGAGGACTTCCTCGCCGGCCTCGTCGCCGACGCCATCCTCTCGGTGCTCCCCAAGAACCCCGCCAACTTTAACGTCGACAACGTGCGCGTCGTCAAAATCATGGGCGGCTCTCTCGAGCAGAGCTGCGTCGTCAAGGGCATGGTCTTCCCCAAGGAGCCCAACGGCTCCGTCAAGAAGGCCCGCAAGGCCAAGGTCGCTGCCTTCAACTGCCCCATCGACACCAGCCAGACCGAGACCAAGGGCACCGTGTTGCTGCACAACGCCAAGGAGATGCTCGAGTTCACAAAGGGCGAGGAGGAGCGCCTCGAGGCCTCTATCAAGGAGCTGCACGACGTCGGCCTGCGCGTCATCATCGCCGGCTCCACCGTCGGCGAGCTCGCCATGCATTACCTCAACCGCTACGGCATCCTCGTCATCAAGATCCTCAGCAAGTTTGAGATGCGCCGCATCTGCCGCGTCGTCGGCGCCACCCCGCTCGCCCGTCTCGGCGCCCCCATGCCCGACGAGATGGGCAGCATCGACGTCGTCGAGACCCAGGAGATCGGCGGCGACCGCGTCACCGTCTTCCGCCAGGAGGACGACGCCACCCGCACCGCCACCCTCGTCCTGCGCGGCGCCACCCAGAACCACCTCGACGACGTCGAGCGCGCCGTCGACGACGGCGTCAACGTCATCAAGGCCATCACCAAGGACCCCCGTCTCGTCCCCGGCGCCGGCGCCACCGAGATCGAGCTCGTTGAGAGGATACAGGCCTTCGGCGACAAGATCCAGGGCCTGGCCCAGTACTCCATCAAGAAGTTTGGCGAGGCCTTCGAGGTCGTCCCCCGCACCCTCGCCGAGAGCGCCGGCCTGGACGCCACCGAGGTGCTCAGCAGGCTGTACGCCGCCCACCAGAAGGAGGGCGGTTGGTCTACGGGTGTGGATATCGAGGTGAGTCAGCCTGTCGTCCCCTTTTATTTACTCTGCTAACCCTCTCTGCCTGTAGAACCAGGACAACTCGGGCACGCTCGACGCCGAGGACGAGGGCATCCTGGACCTGCTCGTGAGCAAGCAGTGGGCCATCAAGCTCGCCACCGAGACCGTCCGGACTATCCTCTCGGTCGACCAGATCATTGTTGCCCGGCAAGCCGGCGGGCCGAAGCCCCCTGGCCCGAACAAGGTGCGTTCTCCTGTCACCTGATATCCCCATCCCCATCCCTGTCCCCCCGGGTGTGACAGTTCGTTTCTAACACATGTCTGTCTGGCAGAACTGGGATGAGGACTGAAGCATGACGGGCTGAGTGAGGCTGGCTGGCTGCGGCGGGGGGTGTTCTCGCCGCTTTCTTTGCGGCGTGCGCCACGGGGCTCGGCAAAAGGGCGATCTGGATAGAATCACAGGGAGCCTAATATTCATGTGCCGTCTTCCATGTATGTGTGTGTGTATGTTGACACGCCGGGGACAGCCCACAGATCTTCTCTCCCGGCTGTATCCGGGTCGACGGCATCCAGCTAGCCCCCTTACCCCTGACGCATGTGTGGCTGAGACAGATGCAATTGTGTGCTTGATTGTGATTTGACCCCCCTCCCCCGACCCGGGAACTGTTCCCGGTGGGCTGTGTGGTTCCTGTTGTTCCCGGTGGGCTGCGTTGGCAGGTGTCTGAGCCATCCCATCGTGGGGGGTTGTGTCATGCATTTTTTTCTGCTGGTGGTTGGCTACTGTCACCGCTTTCGCGGTTCACCGGGTACCTGTGCCCGTCTGTGACTGTGATGGATTTTCATCTCTGCGTGGACTTCGCAGAGAATTGTTCTAGATCATGCGATGCGTGTCGAAGGGGGCAGTGATGGGGCTGATCGAGAGGAGGTGAGAAAGGGGGAGGGAGGGGTGAAGGGCAGTCGACTGACTGACACAGGGGACATGATGATGCGACGCGGACAGGAGGCAGGAGGTAGGAGGCGCGAGAGACACTGCATCCCCAGCCAGAACAGCTCCTCTTCTTCCTCTCACAGACATGCCAGCGAGAGCGCTGGGGGTGGCGTGCGCATCTGTCACCGTCCCCTGGTGACGGCCGTCGTGGCTGTCACGTCCTCTTACTCGGCGAGCATTCCAGTCTAATTCTTTGTGCCCATCCATCAGTCCGCCACTTTGTGTGTGTAGACCCGGCTGGATTTGTCTCAGGGTGGGCAAAGGGGGGGCGCGAGTAAGCGATGGACTGCCGAGTCCTCTTTCGCTGTCTCTCCTGATCCCCCCCCCCTCCCCCCTTCCGAGCAGGTTCGGTATTTGGTAGTAGGCAGGACGAGGAGATGGACGAGCCTAGATGGGCACCGCTTGTCGGAAAAAGGGGCGTGTCTCGTCTCGCACACGCGAGGAGAGCAATGGAGAGAGTGTGATATTGCTCTGTACCGTCCGTTCCCTCCCCCTCCCCGACTGGCCCCGAGCTTTGGGGGAGGGGGGGTATAGGGACGGGGAGAAACGCGGGGAGATGGGGCCGGGTGGGAGTATAGCAGATGGTTTTATGCTCTGTTTGAGCCAGGCACGTAGCCGGGATAACGATTTTCTCACGATCGTCCTCTAGCTTGGTCGTTTATTTTCTTGCGTCCTGGCGAGCAATGGGCTATAAACTAGGGGTACATAGAGGGATGGACAAGTAGTTGTGTTTGTACAGATGGGGAGCTCGGTTAGGAGGTGCGTGATATTTGTGTATCTCACCGATCTGTGCCTCCTTCTCCCTCTTCGACGTGGGGATATCCTACCTTGTTATACCGTGTGTAGTGTGCTACGAATCGGCATGACGGCAACTGGGCTAAACATGTACCAAGTATGACACGACGGTCCGTGATCTGAGCGTTGCGTGACCGTGGATGATCGCGGGGTCGGTGATCTTGGTGTTGCCCCCGAACCAGCACGGCTCACTTACACGGACGAGGGGCACGGACGAAACTGTCCACGTCTCGCACCGCCAGACGACCTGTGCGTCGGCCGTGTTTGCACGCACAGGCCGGATGGCCGTTTTGGGGAGGGCATGTTACTACTTGGTATGTATGCACTTTGCTCGCTCCGAGGGAGGTTCGCTTTGGGCTGCTGCGTGTCTGTGAGTCGTCGGAGGCGGTGATGGGAAAACGTTGGACGGATCAGGGGATGAGGTCGGTTTCTGTTGACAGAGAGAGACACATCGCAGCGTCATTGTCCTCCCCCCTGCCCCCTGGCAACTGAGACATCAGGATGCGACTTCGCAAGTGCCATCCTCGTGGGCGTATCGTAGAAGGCGTAGCACACACAGCGAGCAACTGACCACACCCATGCCCACGGACTTTCACGAAAGTGCCCGGACCACATCCGTTTCCTCCCACCCGCTCCTCTCTCAACCTCTTCTCATCCCCAGAAGCGAAGCGAGGCGGCTTCCTCGACAAAAGCGGTCAAGTCCGTGTGGACTGCGTGCAGCGAGCGTGTGTGTAACACCAGCAGCGCATGCACATCACCCACGCCTTGCCACACCACACCACCACGCCACCCAGCTCTTCCCCTCCAACCCGGGAGTCGGCCGCATGTGGCACCTACACACAGACAGACCAGAATCCTCCGCGAAAAGAAAGACAAGGTGGGACAGGCAGGAAGCAGCGGGCGGGGAGGTTGGAGCGAGCGCAACCTCGTCCAGAGCCAGGCCACATCCAGCTTAGACCAGGGTAAATCCAACCAGACCGGCATTCGCCCGCCATCCCGCGTTTGCAGCATGCAGACTGGAGCACACGAACCACCTGGGTTGCTGAGAGCGAGCGAGTGAGCCACCCAGCCAACCCTTTTGCAGGTTGTCCGCATCCGTCTGTCTCTCCTCCCCCTCGTGCTCACTCACCTGCTCGCTCGCAAGCATTGTTCACATGCGGATATGTCGGCCAAGCGAGCGCCAGTTTGGGGCGTGACGCCCAGAGGCCAGCGCCGGAATAGGACAGAGCTGAACCTCCTTGGGCGGCGAACATCCCCTCCCCCCTTGGTGTCATTCCCTCGTGGTCCGTCGAGGCGGGGAAGCGAACCGGGGCGAAGTCAACAGAACGGAATGGGCAGGGGGGAGGTTGCTAAAGGGTCCTTCCTGCTGCTTGATTTGACAGACTGGATGGATGGCTAGGCAGGCCACGCGGGGGGGCGTTGAGGGCTGGCCGCTTTGGTGGTCTGCCATGTGATGATAGCATCCTTGCACGGGGTGTGCTTTTTGTGCAGCGGCTTGGGCCATTAGTTCGTGCGCGAGTGGGAGGCGGATATGGGCTTGAGGAGAGTTACTTCGCAACTTATCAGCGACGGCAGAGGGGCAAGCGAGGGGGATGGTAGCGTTCGGTGCTTTTGGGGCGTGATGTGCGTTAGTTGCAGTGGGAGTTGCAGTGGTAAGTGGGCGGGCGATGTGGGCGAGGTCGCAGCGAGAAATCCCTGGTTCGGCAGAGGCAAGCCAGGAGGAGGTGGACCAGACCCCGCGGCAGGTGGCAGGTGCAGCCGTCCCAGACCACGGATGGGCGTGGCTCGCCAGGAGATCCGCAGCAACGGGTCCCTCTCTTTGCTTTTTTTTCTACCCTCGTCTTTTCCCATTTTTGTCCATGAGCCTTTGCGTCAGATATACTCCGAGGACGCGGAGATCCTACCGCCCCTCCTCCTCTCAACGACCACGGCCTGGGCCTTGGCGTGCTTGGTGCAGGGCCGCCAGCAGGACACAGCAAGTTTACGGCACACAGCAATAGCTCACAGCACCCAGTAAAGCAGACATACGAAATGGGGTAATTCCACACCGGCACAACCATCCGGATTCGTTCGACGTTGGGCACGCGGCAGGCGGAACCGGAATGTGATGGGTGGATGGATGGTGTGTTTCGAGTTGTCAACAAGAAAAGAATACGCCAAACGGGCTCGGGTCCCTATCCATGAAACGGACATGATCGGCAGGACGTGTCCAGCTCCCTGGGACCGCCGCCTCAGGACCCCAAACCCCAAAAACCCAAAACCCACAACACCCAAGGGAGTTTAACTGCCTGCCCCCCCTCCCCCAGCCCGCCTCGCTGTTCCGAAACATGGAGGTAGGGGTTTTGCCCGCCGGGGAACGCACAGGCGGTGGGCAGCGTTGCAACGGGGAGGGGCTGCAACCTCCCCCTCGACGACGGCCACGATTGCGACCCCCCTGATGAAGGGACCATCCATGGTGCCATTCACATCCTTCAGCCCCTCCCTCCAACCGGGTCATCTTGCCGTTGCATTCTTGTCTGGCGGTTCAGCCCAGGCGAGGTCTCACCTTTGTGGCTTTCCCTGGGTTCGTGGTCTGTGGCTCGCTTGATCGGTGCAATCGTGCAATCGCTCTCTGCTCTATCACGGCGTCCTCTAACTATAGCTGGGGCGGGGGCGGTGAGGTCGGCGGCATCTTCCTCCCTCCCTCCCCTGAGAAAACGGGGTGATCGACGACGATGTCGCTGCAGCACTACAGAGTTGTGATGGGCGGCGCGTCGACGGGCGTGATCGCTGGTAGAACGGCGGGAATGACCTGATCAACCCTGGGTTGGCTTGACCACAACCACAAAAACCTCCCGACAGGCGCCGATCTTGGGGGTCTTGAAGGTCAGTGAGCTGCTGGGCTGGCCCATTCGGATCGACGGCCAATTTGGACAGTCTTGCGACTGTGTCGACGGAGGACCATCAGCTTCTCTCTCAGTAATCGTTGTCTGGATGGAGAACAAAGAACTTGTCCAATACTTGGGACGAGCCCAGCGAGGCGGACCCGTCATGATTGGCCGGCCCAACTTCAACCTTCCGACTCCGCTGGATGGTATTATCTCCCGCCTCTCTCACTTTCAAAATGAAAGGGATATACCAGATGGTCCCTCGCTGGGACCATCTCCTGGCCATTGCATCCCAGCCCAGCCACAACAGTCCCCCCCCCCCCCTCCGAGCTGTGAAACCGTTGTAAATCCCTCCCGCCCTCCCTCCATGGGTGCATCGGCAGGTACGCTGGTGTGCATTGGCCCGCCCACCCATGTTGAACCGTGGGCCTGGCGCGGATCCTGCCACCGCAGCACTGGAGCAGCGCGGCTAACTCACTCACTCACCCCTCTTGGCTTTTGCTTGGTACCGTGGCGAGAACTGACAGGAGCGAGGGGGGAGCACATGTGCTTGTCCCGGTCAGCCTGTCAGCCCCATCTGACTGAGTGGTGGCAGTTTGTTCGTGATGGGAGCTCACTCCACCAAGGCCCCCTCTGCCCGTGGGAATCCCGACCACGCCTTGCTGCATCAGCTCTGGCCTGGAGCCAGGCTACCACGCTCCGGGAATTCCGTCGGGTTTTGTGTATGTACACTCATCAACAAGTGCCGTGCTGACAGCAGCTCAGGAGTCGTCGGGCTTTCCTGTCCCCCCACGAAAGCAAGCTGGTGGTGTTTTGTGGCACCGCACCCATGTTGTTCGTGATACCTTAGCCCCTTTCCTAGCCTGGCCTGGCCTACCCCGCCTTCTCGAACCCCCGAGCCCCCGCTTGACAACCCCCTGGACGGATTCCGCGTGTTGTGGCTTGCGGGCGTGGTGGCGGCGCAGGTGGCGGCGAGGTTGTGTCACCATCTGTCGCTTCTCGCACGCATGGCGAGCGGCGGCGATGTGAGGAGATCTCGGTGTGGCCGACAAACGAGGCACGCCAAACGGTTCGTGTTTACGGATGAGGTGGAGTTCCAATTTAAATGCTCTGTGGAGGGGGCCGTCAAGTACCGACAGCGGGTTTGTGCGACGGCTGGGTTTAGTGCTGCCTTGGGGTGGCTTGGTTTTGCTCTGGTGCTGTCGTCGTCGCAGCATGGTTCCCTCCCAAGACCGCCCGAACCGATTTCACTAGCCACTCTCGGTTGCAGGCGCGGGCCAATCAGTTCACCCCTGCCCGCGCCTGCAGGAGAGCAGCAGCAGGAGGAGCTCAACAAAGCTGCAGAGCGACGCTGGACCTGCGATGCGATGCGATGCTGCCCTTTCGCTTTCTCTCCCTGGTGACACAAATCGTCGAAGCGCTGGGCCCAGTTCCGTTTCGGCCAAGACACGGGATGGGCAGCAACCCCCCCCTGCGGACTGCTGCACCTGTGCTCAAGCATCCCGGTCAAGGTGTCGCTCTGTCTGAGCGAAGGACCATCCAAGCATCCACCCATGCCGCCTATCCATCATCTGTGTGGTGATGCGGGGGTGTGTCGGTTGCCTGCCGGTCTCCTGGGGACCACAGGCGAGCGAACTAGCGGGGAGGAAAACCAAGGGCATGGGGCTCTTGGTTTTCGATCACCATCGATCCGCCGGCAGCGGGGAGAGTTGCCCGTCCGTCCCGCCCTTTGCGTTTCTCTGGCCCTCCGTCCCTTCGTTTCCGGAAGCGACTTTCGCTAACTAACCTGAGGGAGCCTGAGAGCGGCGCGGGGAACCGACCACTGCCGCGCCGGCGTGGCCATGCTTTTTTTTTCCTGTTCTCACCCGCCGCCGCGTGTGTACCTCATGCAGCCAGCAGCAAAACGACGGGCATCGGCGGATTATGAACCCCTGCTTCCTCTGTCCACCTGGTCACACAACCACGAGGAGAGCTGACCCTTTTTTGGGCACCTTCGAGAAGACGAGAACGGGGCTTCTAGAGCTTACCCCGTTTCTCACAGCTTCCACCCCTCCCTCCTTCGCTCCTGCGGCGTCACCCTTGACCTCATCGCCCTGCTGCTCCTCCCATCCATTCACACTCCTCCTCCTCCACAACCAAGCAACCAAGCAAGCAACCAAGCAAACAACCAAGTGAGCAAGCAACCGAGCAAGCAAGCAACCAAGCAAGCAACCAAGCAAGCAACCAAGCAAGCAACCAAGCAAGCAACCAAGCGAGCAAGCAGGCAAGCAAGCACAGGCCTCGTGGAGCAGACGGCTCGTGGATGGTTGGCGCCGTCTGTTCGCAAGGCCCTGCATCACTAGGCCCTCCACCGAGATGACGGCTGCCCCAGAACGCGCCCGTCTATTGGTGTTGCGCACGGACGGCCCAACGCCCGAGCTTTTGCGAAGCAAGGCCCTGTCTGTCCATCCTGTGCTGTCCCGTCACCTGTTTCTGTTGCTTCGCGCTGGGATGCCGGCTTGGGAGAAGAGGGGAGGGAATCTGCCATCCTTAGGAATCCCCTGGGGACGGGAGATGGCGCGTGCGTTACGTGCGGATTTGTGTCTGTGGGAGAGAGGGTGCCTGAATCATGTGTCAAGCTGGCCCCGTCCCCGGCGGCAGAAGTTCCCATCCAGACCAGGATATCTGTCAGATTCCCAAACAACAACAGGCCGGCCGCTGGCTGGGCCTCCTCGCGAACCACGGATGGCCTCGCCGATCGATGCCTGTCCAGGGAACGGAGCAGGAGGCGAAAGCTGGATCATGGATGAGTTAGGCATGGTTCTTTGGGTTTTCCAGAACGCCGCCCCTGCATTTCCCCATTTTCATGCGATGTGGACACAGACACACCAACCACCACGCCTGTTGGGGGCCTCACCGAGCGAGCTAGGCCTCGCATCACGATGCTCCTCCTGTTTGGAGAAAACCCCATGCGGGCGGCGAGTCGCGCTAGCCCAGCCGCAGAAGGCTTCCGGCCTTCTGGCCTTCTTTTGGGCGACGAGGAAGGCGACATCCCGCTCTTGGCGCAGGTGCAATTTTCCGGCCCATCTCTACGCTCTTAACGTGTGAATGTGTGAATTTTGGTGGCTTAACGATGCTGTGCTAGCATACAGGGATGGTTGGACTAGCTTGGCCCCAGCGCCACGTGCGGCAACCAGGAGCCCAAGCGCCGCCTTTCTTTCCTGATATGCCGGGGGAATCAAGAGAGAGAACGGAAGCGTTCCGGGCTGGTCGATCCCGAGGTTGCGAGGTTGGGCAGTTTTTGGCTGTTTCTGGCTCAGAAAAACCCTCGCCATGGGTTGGTTGATCTTGCCGACCACAATCAACAACAGGACCTGACATTCCCCTCTCTCCTCTCTCTGCAACGTCGTTGACACCTAGATTGGGTTAATCAAGCAAAAGCACCGGGATGCCCTGCCCAGACAGCAGCCCGCGGGGACGTATCATTTTGGCCGCCCGCCGCCAGTGGGCTGCAGGATGCTTGCGTCCAGGTGCCGTGGCTCTCAGACGCTGTCAAGGCACGGACACTTTTTGAGGGCGGCATGCCCAATCTCTGGGTGGCCCTCATCTCGCTCGTCACCACTAACGCGCCCCGAGTTAATAAAGTGATGAGGCACCATCGATGGGGCCCGGCGGGCGGGTGTGTGATGATGTGCCAGCGCGGCGAGTTGCTGATGGGCGGGAGGGAGTGAGAGTCACACACACCACACCCACACAGAGACGCAGAAGCAGAGAGGTAAGCTGAGGCCCTGGCTGCCTTTGAAAACGGTGGGTGGGTGGAATGGGCAGCCGTGTGGGATGATCTGGGTGCTGCCGTTTCCCGTTTCCCGTCATCTCGGGCCCCCTGGCAACGAGGCAAGGGACCAGCCGAAAGCGCGTTCCTCTTGGATCAAAGAGCCCGCGACCCCCTGCCATCCTGGGCGAATATAAGAGGCCGCTTGCCTGGTTGGCCCTGTGGTAATTATGTCGTGCGGTGAATTGGACCCAGCGAACCCCACCGCGAAAGCAACAGGGAGCTGCGAGCAAGCAGGGGACAAGGCTGATAGCTGGTCCCCTATTCGACCCCCTCGAATCCCTGTCGACCCCCAAGACCCCGACCAGCAGCCCATCGGCTGGGACCGACCCAAGATCGCAGACACATTGAAGACCCTCCCTCCCGCCGCCTCCCAATCACTTCGCGCCGCCGCCTTTGTCTTGCTCGTCTGCTGCTTGCTGCGAGTTGCGTGATGCGCCGCAGGAACGGGTCCGGCCTCGCCCCGAGTTCAGACCTCTGCCCCTCTGCCCCCCTTATAGCAGCCCTTTCTTAAGGGACCCATGTCCCATTTTTAGCCCTGTGTGGCCGTCACATCACGCCCACATCGGACGATGCTGCGACCTGCCTGCCTTGCTGCGACCTGCTGCGACTGTTACGACTGTCCAATTGACCAACGACTGGCCGAGAAAGCGACGAGCCCGGCACACATACACAAGCGAAGCGCTGCGATACAGGGACACGGCTCCGTTTCCTGCGTGCTTTTTTTCTTTCCTTTTATTCTTGCCGCGCACAACGACCTGGTCTCAGAATTTGCACAGAAACGTGGGGCGACGGGCAGCTGCATCAACTGACGGTTGCAATTGACTCCTGAGTGGGTGGCCAACCGCGCGCGGACGACGAAGACTTGAGGACTGCAGGCGGAGGAGGACTGAGGACGAAGAGTGGGCCAGCTCTGCTCCCCTACAACACGAACTCCAGAAGCACAGGAGAAGCGTGTTTCCTCGGCCAAAAACCGCCATCCCGCCCCCGCTGCGCAACGAAGGATTCCAGGATTCCAAAAGTGACCGAAAGGAGAGAGGGGCTCTCCCAGGACAGACAAACCAGACAACCGCGCGCAAAAAGAAACAGCCGCCGCGCCCAGACGACCACCCCCCCTTTGCGCCGATTGAGAGAGGACTCCCCCCCTCCCTTGCGCAACACCTCCTCAGCCCGACGCTCTCTCTCTCTGTCTCTCTCTCTTCTCTCTTCGACTTGCTTCTTTTTTTCTTCACGTCAGCGCAACCATGCCCCGCCTCTTTGCCGTGGATCGACGCCCGCATTGTTGATACCACGCCTGAAACACGACCCCTCCGCAGGGTTGACCCAAGGATTGTGCGGCACCGCCCATCCGCTCGGGACGGGAACAAGCGACACAGACAGACAGACAGAGACAGACCTAGCTAAGGCATTCTGGGTATTCTGGGCTGCTGCAATCGCAGGCCGTCGACAAGCAGCACATTCTTCCGGCCGCAGTCCAAAACGACGACGACACCCACGGCGCATTGCGTCTATCTTGCCTGCGCACGCACGCACGCACACACACACTTCGCTCAGCCCCCCATCGACCAGACGTATATCTAGACGCAGCTCCACGAAAACAACACAAAACCAACAACCGCCAACCAGAGACCGACCAGCGTGGGTGCAGCGCACAAGCATCCCCACATGTTCAGCAGATCCCACACCTCTCGCAGCACCAAGGCTCAGGGTTTCACCAAGGATCAGGAACCGAAGACTGCCGCAGACACCCAACGGAAGCTGCTTGTCGAGCTGGGACTGATCAGCTCTTCGTCGCGGTCAGGCGGTGGCCGTCGAGCGCGGAAGACCGAGCCGGAACGGCCATCCTACGACTACGCAAGCAGCACAGCCTCTGCGAGATCCTACGGGATATCGACATACCCAGAGAAGGGTAGGTCTTGAGTTTTTCTACTCCGCTACTCCAGCAGTACGCGCCTTTGTGGCCACCCAGGGTTAGGTACAGTACACGCCTGCCTCGCTCTGCTGCCTGACTCTGCCCTCGGCTGGGCCTCCATACGCACAACCACATCATGCGCTCTGGCCATCCCGCGGCATCTGGGCGGCTTTGCATCCTGCGCCTGCACGGCCTCCAACCAACCCACCAGCCGAGGGGCAGAGGGCAGCCAGAAAAAATGCACCATGGATGCCTGAGGACGGGCCACTAACTCGAGTTGTTGTACTGAACAGGTCTTTCCATTGCCTCCGGCACGCTCAGTGCACCTTTCCATCGCTCTGCCGCCTCGCTCACCTCTAGCACATCCCGCGACGCCATCTCGAGAACCGCTGCCACCGCAACCGGCATCATGAATTCGGACAGGAGTCGATCGCGCCGCGAGCGCACCTTTGTCGGGAGCGAGTGTGCCGTCTGCGAGGAGCCGCTGGAGCACACCCTCCGCGGCGAGAGGATACTGCAGTTCTCGTGTGCCCACGTTTCCCACGAGGCCTGCTTCTACGAGTTCATCAGAGAGATCGAGTCGCAGTACTGCCCGACATGCAACGCCCCGCTGCATCTCGACACAAGTCGGGGGGGCAATGTATTGGATATTGGTAAGTCCCTATTCATCTAGTCATCCAGCCATCCAGCCATTGAGGGGGAAACTCCCCGCTGGCCCTCGGACTAACCAGGCTGCCGTCATCAGAGAAAATCAGCAACATGGTCCGCGCTGTCTCGGTGAATGACTCCCGTTCACAGAGCAGCTCGACACCGACACCACAGCAACATTGGGACGACCAACAGGCGAGCCGGCCCCATAGCAGAGGGTCAGGGGCCCGCCCTGGCCCCGGGGGCCACAATGGTCACAACGGACACAATGGACACGCCGGGATGCGGGAGCCCCCGCCGAGGGGTAGCCAGCGCGACAGCCGTGACAGCCGCGATGCCCCATCATCAGAGCACCGCTACCACCACCAGAGGCATCTCCGCAGCGACAGCGAGGCTACGGGAGGCATGGCCTCGTCGGGAGGCTATCCCGAGACCACCCAGAGCGGCCCGCCGCGGAGACACGACTACGACGTCCAGGCCATGGAGACGTCCCTGTCCAGCCCGCGGGCCGTCACACGCAATCCCATCCCGGCACCATGCATCACCGTCCGCTCCGAGTTCCCGACCATCAACCGCTCTCGCCAGCAGCAGACGCTTACCTGTCTCGTCACGGTCGAGGTGCCCGATAACAAGTGGCGGCCCGACCCCGAGGACCTGCAGACCGCGCCGCCCCTGGCACCACCCCGCGTTGAGGAGTCCTTCGCCCGAGCGCCCTCCCCTGCTCGCAGCGCTCCCCGCTTCTACCCCTACGAGTCGCCCGAGGTGCTCGCGGAAATGACAGAAAACCTGCGAAACCGGGTTGACAATTGGCACGGACTAGATTTTAGCCGGTAAGCGAGAGTGGACTGTGTTTTTGTTGTTGGGCCCCAGAGTTTGGGATTCCGTGGTAGACTGGAAATGAGGGCGGCACTGACATAGAGTGAATGATACTAGGTTCGGCAAGCTCCGTCTGTACGGCACGCTTCGTGTCGGCAAGGACAAGGTGTCTTGGCAGGAGCTGGAATGCTTCCTGTTCGCTGAGATGCTCATCTGCGTCAAGGAGAAGAAGCACGCGCATCCGCCTCAGGGCCAATGGGGGGACAATGGGGCCCCGCGCAAGGCGGTCCGCTGCACGCTCAAGGGGTCCATCCTGATCAAGAAGCACCTCAACGAGGTGTCGGAAACCGGCACCATCGACGAGAATGTGCTGACCCTCAGCCTGTCGGTCGCTGAGCTGCCCCAGTTCCACCTGCGGTTCGAGAACCGCAACCAGCTCAAGCTGTGGCAGCAGGCCTTGCTCGATCTTAACGCGGTCGAGACGTCGCCCGTGCGCAGCCCCGACTTTGACCGCGGGGAGTTCTCCGAGACGGAGGAGGAGGAATGGCAGCGGACGTCGGGATCCGGCCCGCCGCGACGCGTCTCGTCCCTGGCCTCGTCGTGGGGGGGCGCCAAGTCGGCGACGACGGCCCCTACCGAGTACACCGGTGTCGCCCGGAGCCCGCTGCTGCCGTCGGTGCACGTGCCTGTGGACGTGGTCGTCGTGGTGCCCATCTCGGCGTCCATGCAGGGCGTCAAGATCAACCTGGTCCGCGATGCGCTGCGGTTCATGGTGCAAGCTCTCGGGGAGCGGGATCGCATGGGCCTGGTGACCTTTGGGTCCTCGGGCGGCGGCGTGCCGATCGTCGGCATGACCACCAAGGCCTGGCCCGGCTGGAGCAACGTGCTCGGGTCGATCAAGCCCGTCGGGCAGAAGAGCCACCGCGCGGACGTGGTCGAGGGCGCCAACGTGGCCATGGACCTGCTTATGGGCCGCAAGTACAATAATCCCATCGCCACGATCCTGCTCATCAGCGATGCGTCGACGTCCGATGCCGATAGTGTCGACTTTGTGGTGTCGCGGGCTGAGGCGGCCAAGTATGTTCTTCCCCTTGAAGTTCAATTGCATTGTCAACTAACACGCTTGTAGGATTGCCATCCACTCTTTTGGCCTGGGCATGACCCACAAGCCCGACACCATGATCGAGTTGTCGACGAGGACAAAGGCCTCGTACACATACGTCAAGGACTGGATGATGCTTCGGGAGTGTCTTGCCGGGTGTCTCGGTGCCATGCAGACACTGTCGCACCAAAACGTCAAGCTCAAGCTGAGACTTCCCGAGGGCTCGCCCGCCAAGTTCCACAAGATCAGCGGTGCGCTCCAGATCACGAAACGCGCCACAGGCCGGGACGCGGAGGCATCCCTTGGCGACCTACGTTTCGGCGACAAGCGAGACATTCTCGTGCAGCTCGTGATCATGCCGGACACGGCTTCACAGGAGCAACTACCGCAGGACCCCTGGGACAACATTGTCTCAGGGCTGGAGGCTTTGGGCGGCCCGATGGACCAGGACGAGCAGCGGGCCGTCTCGGTCGAGGAGGTCCCGCTCATCCAGGCCGAGCTCCTCTGGGGCGACATCCTGCGCGACGGCTCGTCGCAGCACACGCGGCCGAGCCTGCTCGCCATCACGATGCTGCCGGCGTCTTCCAACTCGAAGAAGCCGTGGGGCAACGCACCGCCCATCCCCCCGCACCCGCACATTGTGCAGCGGCGGATGGAGCTGCTGACGTCGGATATGTTGACCCGCGCGTTGACGCTGGTCAGCAGGGGGCAGCACGATCGCGCACATACGCTCCTGAACGAGACAAGATCCATCCTTAAGGGTCTTGGGAAGGGCGGTCTTCCGCCCGTCCCTCCCCCGCCGACCGGCAAGTCACAGCCGTCGACCCCTCACCCGCTCACGGACGGCTCCCCCACGGCATCGGGGACACCCGACCGGAAAAACACCCCGTCGCCAACCGCAACCCTCCCCACACCCACTCTACCGCGCAGCCGCTCCAACGACGGTCTCGGCCTCAGCACGTCCACGGGTATCGATGCAACCACCGTCGCCGCGCTCGACGCGGAGCTCGAGTCGAGTCTCGAGTGGATCAGCCACCCGGCCGTGTTCGGGCGCGACAGCCGCAAGGCGGTGCTGCAGGCGATCGGCGTCATCAGCTCGCAGCGGGCGTTCACGTTCCGTACGCCCATGGAGAGCCTGTGGGCCGGGCGCATCAGCGGGGTCAAGCGGCTGACGGAGCGGAGCCGCGAGTGGCGCGAGGAGGGGGGCGGCGAGGGCGGGATCATGGAGGAGGCGTAGCCGCGCCAGGGAGGTTTGAAGGGTCGTTCATTCGTTTCCTTACCCCTGGTGTATCATCCTATCTTACTCTACCCCGTCCCGTCCCGCTGGCTTACGGGGGATGGCTGATTCACTCGGGTGTGATTGACATATCACGCTCGCGATGGGGAGCTTTCGGCTCCGAGTCGGCAGAGGCATACGCCGCGGCCCCGCGTACCCGCCACATACGCGCCGCGCCGCCAGGCAGGCAGGCAACGCCCACCCACCCCGACACAACCACACGCCAGGTGAAGCGAGCCGTGGCAGACTCCGTGGTACACACTTACTACCTATCAACCCGCCATCTCACCACCTTACCTTTCCGCCCCTGCCTACCTGATAGGCAAGGCGTTTTACCACGCCGCCGCCCCTGCCATGGCTGACTCCAAAACGCCTCAACACATCTTCTCTCACACCAACGCAATCTCCGTTCCGATCTCGTGGCGTGGATAGACATAGTCGATAGACAAACGGAAGGAAGGAGAAACGAAATAATCCCGTTTCACGCCCGCCCGTCGGTCGCTGGGACAACCCCCCTCCCCGCGGCTCACAAGTTCACCTACCTACCTCGACAAACCTACACCGACATCCTTACCTACATACCAACATTACCTACCTACCTACCTCCTCAACCGACCACCGAACATCAATTCCTCTCCAGACTACCCGACTCGAATATTCCTCTTTTTTATCTCTTACCCGTGGTCTGGCTGTTTTTTAAATCCCCAACCCCCCCCACCCCCCAACCACCACCATCTGTGCGCTGGAAGATGATACCATTCTGCTTCTGCCCTTGATTTTTGTCTTGTTGTTTTGGTCGCGCGCTTATTTTTGTTGTTATGGTTTTGCACTCCCCATTCTTGTCTATCCTTTTCACTGTGCTGCTCATCCCTGGGGCTTTGGCTTGCTGTTGTTTCTCTTGGTTTGGTTGGGGTATATATATATATATATATATATATATATATGATGGGTTATTGCTATGTTTTGTTGGAAGGAAGTGGGTGGTTGGCTGTCTGGGATGGATGGTGATGAGGGATGATGGCTGGTTGCGGGGAGGTTGGGAGGCCGGGAGGATTGGCTGGTTGAGGGATGGATGGACGGATGGATGATGATGAGGGGTGGGGAGGGCAGCAAGCAAAAGGAGGCGGTTTTTTTTATGCGAACGTGTGAAATGCGAATGCGAAGATGCTTCTATGTTTTGATCTTGCCCTGTCTGCCCTGATGGAGTGTGTTGAGCTTTACCTGGTCTTGGGATCACTGAGGAGTAATAGACGGGGATGTTCCTTGGTGGATTAGGCGCCGGTAGTTGGGCTTGCCGCCGTGGTGTTTCAGAAGGCGAAATAAAATTCTCTCTGGTTTGGGCAGCCAATGCTGTGTTTTGAGGCCTTTGTCTCTTCCCCTCCCCTTGTCCCCGAGGTCATAGTCCATGACCGGGACCAAGAAAGTCCGACGGAACGGCCCGCAGAGCGAGGCCGGAACCAACCAGAATAGAGTATGACTGACTGGAAGCGGGCGGGTGTTGCATCCACAACCGACAAAATCCGTTCGGTCGTCCCGAGACAGGGACTACCAGCTACCATGGCTGGCTGCCCGGCTATTGAGATTGGAAATGTTGTGTAATGCTCGCTGCCCGGTGCCTGCTTGGAGAGCACGACACTCGCGAAGAGACAGCGCTAGGTGGTGGTCACGCAACGGGTGCAGTATTCGCGGGTCGATCGCATCAGATCACAACATCACGTTTTCGTTCCTCCGTCCGAGCCGGCCTCCCCCAAATCTGTCGGCTGTCCGTCCCATAATAACAACACCACCTAACTAAAAAATCGGAAAACTGCGGAACCTGGGCGCCAAGTCGCCTGTTTTGAGGGGCGGGAAGAAGTTCAGTCGGGCCAGTGGAGCCGGGCCTGCTCGGCGAAGTTATCTGATCATATTGATAATCTGCAGCGAATCAGGGGTCGTTGCCCCAGCGGGAGTGGGCAGGGTTCAGGCAAGGGTTCAGGCGCCTGGTGACCTTGCCGGGCGGGGCTGTGACGGTTTGCCTTTCATCTTCGCCTG